>JAQQSO010002950.1:0-13962 GCA_028658305.1 Pachyuromys duprasi
TAATTACAGTTTATTCACTTTATATCCAGGCTGTAGCCCCCTCCCTCCTCCTTTCCCAATCCCACCCTCCCTCTCTCATCTCCCCCTATGCCCCTCTCCAAGTCCATGGATAGGGAATGCCCTAGCTTATTAGGTCTCATCAGAACTGGCTGCATTGTCCTCCTCTGTGGCCTGGCAAGGCTGCTTCCCCATTGGGGGTGGGGGGGGGCGGTAAAAGAGCCAGCCACTGAGTTCAAGTCAGAGACAGTCCCCGTTCCCCTTACTGGGGTACCCATTTGGATACTGAGCTGCCATGGGCTACATCTGTGCAGGGGTTCTAGGTTATCTCCACGAATGATCCTTGGTTAGAATGTCAGTCTCAGAAAAGACCCCTGGGCCCAGATATTTTGGTTCTGTTGCTATCTTTGTGGAGCTCCTGTCCTCTCCAGGTCTTTCTATGTTCCCCTTCTTTCCTTAAGATTCCCTGCACATGATGTGTTGGGAAGCTTGTATATGTACATGTGAAATAGTATAGTTGGAGCCTTACTTGACATTATATACACACACAAATCAAAATTCATTAATTAATAAAATTAATTAAATAAAATCAACAAATTAACAAAAGATAGCTAAAAATATAAAACATTTTGAGAAAAATATGAAAGCCTTCACGTTATTGGAATTAGCACGATTTCCTACATGAAGAATGAAATCAACTGCAACAAAATAAGCATGACTAAGTTAAATAACATCACACTTAATTTCTGTGCATCTGATACTACTCAAAAAATCCAGGAAAAGTTCCAAATTACGTATTTGAAAATGGTTAATATTTATAATATAAAAAGAACTCCTACAATTCAAAATTATCAGTCCAACAAGTAATTGGCAAAGGATTCGAAAAGCTCGTTCTCAAAATTAAAATCAAATTACCAAGAAGGACACGAAAAGATTCTTAGAATACCAAAACACTGAGAATCAAACCAATACACAGATTAGATCCTTAAAGTAGTTACTATGAATAAATAAAAAAGTCATACTAGCAGAAGTTAAGGCTTTTTAAGAATGAAAAAAATAGCAACTGTGCACATCTGGTAGGCAAGGGTATGATGAAATAGCTATGAAAACTGTAGGAATGTTCCTTAGAAACTTGGAATAGAACTAGTGTATGATCCAGCAATTGCAGTTTTGTATATTTACTTCCTATTAGAATAGTTACTATGAATAAATAAATGAAGAAAAACAGACATATTAGCAAGTGAAGGTTGTTAGGAATGTGAAAAAAATGGAAAATGTGTGCACATATAGTAGGCAAGGGGATGAAACAATAGTTACGGGAAACTATAGTGATGTTCCTTAGAAATTTGAAATTCAACTAACATATGATTTAAAGATTTAAGTTTTGGGTATTTACCCAAAGTTTTTGAAAGCAGGGCATATAATAGTTATTTCTATTTTTTATGATTTATAGAAGCAATGTTCATTAAAATAAAAATATAGAAGCAAAAACACTGTTCACATTCAGATAAATCAACAAAATATGTAAGAGACTATCACTGTTCTTTAAAATAGAAAGCAGATTCTGAAATACGATAATTTTCTTTTCTTCTTTTATTTTTTATTTTATTTTAATTTTATTAATTACACTTTATTCACTTTGTACCCCCCCCATAAACTCCCTCCTCCCCTCCCAATCCCACCTTCCCTCTCACTTCTCCACACATGCCCCTCCCCAAGTCCACTGATAGGGAAGGTCTTCCTTTCCTTCCTTCTGATCCTAGTCTATCAGGTCTCATCAGCAGTGGTTGCATTGTCTTCCTCTGTGGCCTGGTAAGGTGACCAAAGAGCAGGCCAATCAGTTCATGTCAGAGACAGTCCCTGTTTCCATTATTATGGAATCCACTTGGATACTGAACTGCCATGGGCTACATCTGTGCAGGGGTTCTAGGTTTTCTCCATGCGTAGTACTTGGTTGGAGTATCAGTCTCAGGAAAGACCCCTGTGCTCTGATTTTTTTGGTTAATTTTCAATAAAAGTACTACCAAGGGACTTCATCCTAAACTACACATGAAATTTGTCTCTCAAAGGTAAATACTTTATGTGTGATTACATTTAAGTGAGGCACCTAGAATAAATAAATACAGAGTCAGTACTAAAAGTGTGCTGAGGGAGGGATAATTGTGTACAGAATAAACTTTCTAAAAGAGTATAAATTTTAAGTACTGTTAGAAGGGAGAAGGGGTGCAAATTGCTATACAAGGATGAGTGTACTTAACACTGTTATGCTGAACTGAAAGTGCGGCAGATGTCAAGAGGGATTTAACAGATTTGGGAAGTTTCTTAGTGGTAGACTAGCGAAGAATGTGCAACGCCCAAAGTTTAATGCCTTGCACTGGAAAAGAATAAGTGGGAGAAGAAAACGAAATTATATATCATAAAAATGAAGGTTCAAATGTTTAGAATCAGTACAAGTAGCATGCTTTTTTGCTGCTATCTAATTAGATGGGAAGGCCATGGCCTTTCATACCACACCAGTCACCGTAAGTAGCACACTGTGGCTATTCACCAAGGTAAGTCTTCTAAAATCAAACTTCAATCCAAAGAGGATTTCTGTGTGAATTATTGCATACAGAAAACTACCCTAAAATGAACTATGCTAAATATTTCTCTAAAATGATCTTAAAGTCATTTTAATAGATGTGAAATTTTCAGCTTTGAAATAGAGGAAGACAACAAATTTTTAGCCACGTTTCACTTTTTGTTTTCTGTCTACTTTAATGGATGATATTGATGGTGCTGTTTCATTAACTCATAGAACTGGCTCTCTAGCCCTGGCTCTCCTCCAAATATTGGTGCCAGAAGGACAATTGAAGAAGAAAGAGTGGATGCTTGGAAGGGAATGCAGAATCACACTCTCATGCTTTGCAAGTATCACTTTGATATCATTTAGTACAAAGGACTTGCTCATGCTTCATTTCTGCTGTAGCATGCATCAGAATCCCCTTCCTTTTTAAACCTCAGTAATACCTTCTTTTTTCTGTACCACATTTTGTTTGTTTAACTGGAGAAAAGCACTTGTACTTGTTTATCCCCAAACTTCAGTTATAATGAGTCTAGCTAACAATACACAGACACAAGGCCGTCTACAAAAATAATAAAATTTAGTACAAAATGTAAAATGGACTTTTGTTGACCATATCCCTTGGATTACTAATATAAAATAAGTTAAGTTTTAGTTGTTCTTCATGAGTCTGATTTACACAAGAGCAAATCCAAAGCTCAGCTACAGTATGGGTGTGCTAGGAGAAGACATAAATTACTTCAAAGAACATTACCCTCCCCTCCTAAAGTCCATGTGTATCCTGAGGCAAATGGCCTTATTAAGTCTTATCAATGCATATAAAGTAAGATTTTAAAAGGTGTTTAGTAACAGTCACTGATCATGACAGTGATGAAAGCCTTCAGGAGATAAGCATAATCAAGTGTAAATAATCTTAAATGATAAAGATTACTAGTGTTCCAGGTTAAATAAGGACATGTTTTAAAACAGTGAGGCTGGCTAGTCTGTGAAGGACCATTTAGCTTCATCATTATTTCTGCCATGAACACTGTAATGTAAATTTTATTATAAACCTTAGCTCTGTACAGCAGAAAAAAAAAACATCTATTTTTACTGAATGCCAAATATAACACCAAATGATATTCATGAGATGAACCTAAATATATCAAATTGTCAGAATAGATAGAGACAAAGAAGCACTTTCTCCCCCGGCCTGCAGAGGAAGAATACTGATCACCACTGAGCTGTGAGGAAAGTGCTGATTCTGAATCTCAATTCTTGCTGGAATTAGTGACACTACAAAATATGGGAAAGGCAAAATATTTTGACAACACTGTCAAGCAGCACTTCCTCACTGAGGCATTGACTATACTGGGCACACTTCTGCATCCTGGTATGTAGGTATTTTTAGAAGCATTGTGAGCACTGACTAACAACAGCTATGCCGAATCTATAGGAGCATGATCCTGTTCCATGAGAGAGTGAAAAGTAAAGATTATTCTGCATTCCAAAATCTGTAGTTGAGTTAAGAAAGCAACACAGATTCATCTTGACAGTAACATATCCCTTAAGGGATTCATGCCAACATGTTTTCAATGTGCACTGCAGTTATTCATGTACCATGAGGGCTAACAATGAGCAATGAAACAAAAACAAGAAAATTAGAACTACACCAATAAAAATTGGAAAATGTAATATATTTTCAAGGAGAATCACCAACAAAAGTTACACACTATGAGTCTCAATGTCTGTTTTGATATCTTGCTGAGTAGAATCTTTCAGAGGTCCTCTGCCCAGCAGTGTATCAAAACAGATGATGAGACTCACAGCCAAACTTTGGGCAAAGTGCAGGGACGGAGAGATAGAAAGACCCGAAGAGGACAGGAGCTCAACCAGGAGAGCAACAGAACCAAAAAATCTGGGCATAGGGGTCTTTTCTGAGATTGATACTCCAACCAAGGACCATGCATGGAGATAACCTAGAACCCCTGCACAGATACATCTGTCCATGGCAGTTCAGTGTCCAACTGGGTTCCATAGTAAGGAAAACAGGAGCTGCCTCTGATATGAACTCTGTGGCTGATTCTTTGATCACCTACCTCTGAGGGAGAGCAGCCTTACCAGGCCACAGAAGAAGAAACCCCCAGTCCTGATGAAACCTGATAGGGTAGGGTCAGAGAGAATGGGAGAAGGACCTCCCCTATCAGTGGACTTGGGGAGGGGCATGGTTGACCAAGTATCCTTATTGTATGTTAAAGCAACTTTTGAGTATATGCCCAGGAGTGGTATAGCCTTGTCTTCAAGTAAAGCTATTCCCAGTTTTCTGAAAAATTGCCACATTGATTTCCAAAGTGGTTTTACAAGCTCACAATCCCATTAGCAATGAGGAAGTGTTACCCTTGATCCACATCCTTGACAGCATGTACTGTCACTTGAGTTTCCTATCTTAGCCAGTCTGAGGGGTGTAAGATGGAATTTCATATATAATATAATATAATATAATATAATATAATATATTCTACTATATTTGCAGAGAGAAGCCTAGCATAACTGTCATCTGAACAGCTTCACCCAGTAGCTGATGAAAACAGATGCATAGACCCACTGCTATACATTAAATGGAGCCTTGGAGATCTTCTGGAATAGGGGAAGGAAAGACTGAAGACACCAAAAGGATCAAAACACCACAAGAAAAATCAACTAACCTGAGCCCATAGAGGAAAGCAGAAAGCACGCATGAGACTGACCTGGGACTGTTACACATATGTGACAGATGTACAGCTTTGTCCTTATGTGGGACCTCTAATATAGAATGTACTATAAGTCTCATATCTAATAGATGTGGATAATTTGTTTGCCATTGCAAATGTTCGTAGCATGATGAACTACAGTTAAAACTATATTTAAAATATTCTTCAGTTACTTCTTTTTAATGCAAAGAGCTTATGACATACATGTTCATGCAGGAAGCAACCATTGACAAATGGTTTGTGCCTTAGGTTCATTAAAAAAAAAGATCAGAAAAGCAATTATGCATTTAAGTATTTTTATGAGGGGGGAATGAGAAGATCTTTAGAACAGCACATGACATGTAAAAGCTGTAATATATATATATATATATATATATATATATATATATATATATATATAACTCTATGCTTTTATGGATTTGTGTTTACTTCATAGAAGTAGCTTGTAAATATCAACTACTTCAGCCTGTTCAACAGGGGACACAAGGGTGTGATGTCCAGTCCCCTGAGCTAAGGCATCCTCTTTCAGCCTTGCTGCATGTCACATCTAATAATAAATAAAACAAATAGATTCTCTATACAAGTTCTCACCCAAAGCAAAAGATGGGAGCAAAGTCAAAAAGAAGCATCATATTGTAGTCCACAGAAAAGTGGCATCCTAGTAGGTTCCTTATGAATCCACTGTGTGTTAATCACACTCAAGAAGCTGATAATACAGAGTTATTGGTGGGGATATGCTTAAATACCTTATTTGGTGATCATCAGTGCAACTTTCCAACTCTATCATTTTCGATCATTAAGGTCTCTCAAAGAACTAAGTCTCTCAATAGATTACTAGAGTCCATCTATGACACAGAGGTCATCCGATTTAATCTTTAGATGAAGACAGTTGCAAAGTAAAAGAAAGACTGAGGAATGAAAAGCAATTGACTAACAAAAGGAGAAGTCAGGCAACCAGATTTTGGAAATGGAAGACAATACTAGATATAAGATGAAAAGAGAGCATCTCTGTTTGCTTGAAATTACCCAGATCTTAACATTCTAGTTGTGGTTGGGTAAAGACAAAAAGTGAGTGGAACAGTGAGGGAGTGATGAGAAAGACTGACCCAAGAAGAATAGGAAAGATATAAAATCTAAGTCAGAATCAAAGGGTTACCGGGGTAAGGAAAAGAAAAGAGAGATTTTGGGCCTTTTCTAAAAAATTTGAAAAGAACTGGGATAGTCAGAGGGGAAGACCTGCTTGGACAAAGTCAAAAGAAAAGAAGAAATCAATGCTCTTAAAGAAATACAAAAAGCCAGGTCAGCATATGAAAGAAGGGGGAGTTAGTATGACCTGGAGAGGACAGGAGCACCGCAAGGACCAAATATATCAAGGCACAGGAGTCTTTTATGAGACTGTCTCTCCAAACAAGGACCAAGAATGGTTATAACCTAGAACCCCTGCTTGAATGTAGCAAATGGTAGCTCAATACCCAAGTGGGTACACTAGTAAGGGGAACAGGTACTATTTTGGACATGAACTCAATGGCTGGCTTTTCGACCTCCCCATCCCCCAAGGGAGGAACAGCCTTGCTAGGCCACAGAAGAGGACATTGCAGCCATTCCTGAAGAGACCTGATAAGCTAGAGTTAGATGGAAGGGGAGGAGGTCATCCCCTATTAGTGGACCTGGAAAGGAGCAGGGAGGAGATGAGGGAGCGAAGGATGAGATAGGGAGGGAATGGGGGAGGGGCTACGGATGGGATACAAAGTATATAACCTGTGATTAATATAAAATAAAAATGTTTAACAAAAAAAGCCAGGTCATTTCATAATCAAAGGTCCCCAAACAAGACACCAAGGCACCAATAAAGCAACAGTCAACACGTGTTTTAAGATCCTGAACAGAAAGTAA
Organism: Pachyuromys duprasi; assembly: GCA_028658305.1. Lineage (NCBI taxonomy): Eukaryota > Metazoa > Chordata > Mammalia > Rodentia > Muridae > Pachyuromys > Pachyuromys duprasi. The sequence continues at coordinate 7,183 of JAQQSO010002950.1, forward strand.
CATTGAAAGAATATGCTTCTAAATATCACAGTCTCCCTTGTGCGATGAAAAGGGGCAGTGGGGTCATCAGTAAACTCTAAAGCTGGGCACTATGAACTACAGAACTGAAGAAAGAGGAACAAAGTTGGTGGAACTTGAATTTTGTACCCAATGACAAACAACCAAATGGATGAACCATTGTTAATCATATACCCAAAAGGGTACAGAAATGAAATACAGCACATAAAATTCCATGAAAGACAGCCCTTACCACATTTCCTAAAATATCATAACATTTCCCTCTGTCATTCAACCACCATTGCTTCTGTTATTAAAAAAAAAAGTTCAACACAGCTTAGAAACTACAAAACATACTGATAAGTCAATTTCAAGTACTAATTATACGTTTTCAATCTGTTTAACTGGCCTTGAAGCTGCTTGTTCAATAATATGTATTTAATTTACTTTTGTAATTCTATCACTAGAATAGACTAAATTTTCTCAGTCACACTTAATTTCTAAAAAACAACATTCTGTACTTTTTTTTTCAAATTTTTGAAAATTTAGTATCCAAACAAAGACAACTGTTGCATGTTTGAATCACACATAAAACTTTAAAACATTTTCTAAAGTGCAGCCTCTCCTCCACTTTCTCCAGATTTCAGTCAAAGATTAATGTCAGGTTTAAACCATGGCATTCCTGATTCTAAATTTCCTATTACTCTGCTGCTCCCATGCTCAGACTGAGGAGTATCTAAAAAAGGAAATAAGGGGAAAAAGGCATCAAAAGCATTTCTTTAGCCCCTTCAATGCAGCAAGCTTAATCAATCTCTGGGGAATAAACTATATCTAACTTCTTTTAGATGAAATTGATAAATTTCAGAGCCTTTTTTAATCTTGGGTTTCTTAAGATTTACTTTGGTATGGTAAGTAAACACTGTCAGCCTTTGGTGCAGAAGTTTTTCAAGGAAGGCCTTATTACACCTAACTTCAGAATATTTCTTCTGATCACTGTATCAGAAACTCTGACTTCTTTACCACTCCCTTAATTTACTGGATCCAACTATTGCTTCCTTTATATAACTTCTCTGGTTTGCATCTTCTTAAAATTCTGATTTATTCAAAGACCACAGACTACTGGCCAAATACCTGATGTTTGAAGTTGTAAAAATCCTTCCAATGCTTTCATAAAAGATGCAATACTTCTTTGGGCCCTAACCTCCTAATTTGTGACTGGAAATAGAAGTGCACGTATATAAGGACTATGTAATATATACTAAAGATAGTTAATTGTGTGATGTTTAGGAAAGAACAAATGAAACATACTACATATTAAATAAATAGCAAAACGATTCTACCTAGTTCAGAAAGCTGTCTCTGAGATTCAAAATTCATTCCATAAATGACCCAAACACTTTGATGTTATTATGAATAAATAAATTGTGTTTATACATGGTCATGTGTGTATAGCAAGCCTCCCAAAATGATTTTATGCAGAGGACTGTGAAGTTTAACAAAACAAAATATATAATGAAAGTCAAGGTGATATGGTCATGATACCTTCAAAATAAAGAAAAACACATGCAATTGCACATTTTGAGACATGGTTTCACTATGTAGGCCAGGCTGGCCTCAAACTCACAGAGATCCTCCTGCCTCTGCCTCCTGAATGCTGGGATTAAAGACCTGTATCACCATACCTAACAAGCTACATATTTTTAACTTCTTGGATTCTAGTCATATTGTTATTTAAAATTTCATTTCAGTATCTATGATTTTAAGCCTTCAGTCTCAAACATATGCTTTCTCTTTTAAGCACAGACCTTACATTCAGAAAGTATTATAAGCAGTAGTCCACTAATGAAATGTTGGAAAACTATATCTCCTTAGCATACTACATAGTTGTGAATAGAATGTCAGTGTTTTACTTCTGTTTTGTAGAAATTGCCATTTGACATTTAAATATAGTAGGATGTATAAAAATGCTTAAACACAACATTTTTAATAATGTGAACTACGTGGGACATAGGCATAAGGCAGTACTTTCATTAATTGTTATGTGAGAATTATGCGAAGCTCCATTCCCTAAGCCTAGGAGGAGCCCTGGAAATTTATTGGTGTTTGGGGTTTAACAAAATTTGCTAAATGTGCTTTAACTAAAATTGCTGATAATTGGTATCTTGATCCATGTTGACTTTTGTCACACCATTCCCCCTATCAACTGACACTGTAACTATCTTGGCTTAAATGAAATACATTAAACCAATTTTAAGTAACTTACATCTCAGTCATCTCCAGAACAAAAAGCTTTAAAGAAAACTCTTACTGTAAGACTTAACTTTCTAACACAAAGACAGTGAAAGAAGAGCTATAGATTTTAGTATATTTATCCTATACTATAAGATTAATATCCACTTATAAGTGAGTATATATAATGTGTGTCTTTCTGCTTCTTGGTTACCTCACTCAGGATGACCTTTTCTAGTTCTCACCATTTGCCTGCAAATTGTATGATTTTTCTTGTTTTTAATTGCTGAGTAGAATTCCATTGTATAAATGTACAACACTTTCTATTTCCATTCCTTAGTTGATGGACATCTAGGTTGTTTCCAGTTTCTGGCTATTACAAATAAGGATGGTAGTCCTAAAAGAGCTAAACAACAAGGAGGACCCTAGGGAAGATGATAAAACCTCACTCAGAAAGGAGTGATAGACAGGATAGACATTGGAAGTAAGAGAAGATAAAGAACAGGACAGGAGCCTTCCATAGAGGACCTCTGAAAGACTCTTCCTGCCATGGTACTGAAGGAGATACTGAGACTCATAGCCAAATTTTGGGGAAGAGTACCAGAAACGTTCTGGAAGAAGAGGGGAATAGAAAGACCTGGAGGGGACAGAAGTTCCACAAGGAGACCAACAGAACCAAAAAACCTGGGTCCACGGAGTCTTGCAGAGACCAATACTTCAAAAAGTACCATGCATGGAGAGAACCTAGATTCACTTCTCAGAGGAAACACATAGGCTGCTCAGTGGATTCCCTGGTAAGGGTACAGGGGCTTTCTCTGACATGAACTCAGTGGTAGGTAGGCTCTTTGATCACCTCCCCCTGAGGGGGGTGCAACTTTGCCAGGCCACAGAGATATATGATTCAGCCAGCCTTGATGAAACCAGATAAGCTAGGGTCAGATAGAAGTGGAGGAGGTCCTCCCTTATCAGAGGTCTAGGAAAAGGGCATAGGGGAAGAAGAGGGAGGGAAAGAAAGGATGGGTGGGGTTAAGAGTAGACGAAAGAAGGGGCTCCAGCAGTGATACAAACTTAATAAATTTAATAGACAGATGATACATAGATATAAAATAGATAGATAGATAGATAGATGATAGATAGACAGATAGACAGACAAACAGATAAATAGATAGATAGACAGATAGATAAGAAAAAATATCTAATCCTGACTTGATATGACCTAAGATATCAGCACTAGAAACATCTGGCCATCAGGATTAGAAAGGGAAGAGTCATCCTTAGCCTGAAAAGGAATCTCTATTATGAAACATTCAGCACAGAATGGTTATAGAAAATACTTGCTTTACAGAACAGAAGCACTGAGTTGACCTCCATCATCAGAAAATAAAACCAAAAGTAAAAAAGAAACAACTTGTAATAGAGAAAGCCTACCAAGCTGGCCAAGACCCTTTGGCCCAGGATCGTGATTTCTTCTATAAAAGAACGTATGGATACCCAGAGGCTGGAAAGAAAAAGATTAATCCAGACCAAAAAGAAAAAAAAAATTTAGAAAGCAAAATGAGTACATGCTGGAGGGCACCACCAATAAGCCCAGAGTAAAGACTGCACTAGAGGTACTCAAGGTAGATGTTGATACGGGGAGAGAGTTCAGTTTGTTGTACTAGTCTATATTTTATAATAATCAGGTTATATAGAACCTCACTGCAGGGAAATGTGCATTATTGATTAGAAATGACAAAACCTGACTGAGCATTATTTTTCCTTTCAATATATCCCTACTGGACACAAGCACCACTAGTAGAAAGCCATTTCTGGGCTATCTGGTAGAAGTATTAGTCATGTTCAAGGGATTTGTTATTAACAATGATTTTAAACACGGAAAGCAGAGGTAGAAGAGGTAAATCCCTTCCGTTCCTGATTGCATGAGAGAAATGGACAGTTTGCCACATAGTATGTGGAGTAAGAGGAGGAAATTAAAACAAGGGAGCTGCCCATTTTCTCCAACTCTTGACTTCACATTCTCAAAATTGAAAGTGGAAATTTTATCAACATATTATGAAAACAATATCACTCCTGTCAAGAATATATGAAACAGTACAGCATGAACAACTTCATATGTATATATCAGGAAAGGTGAGAACCAAGGAAAATGGAATTTCTCAGAGTTATTCTGCTGGTCACAAAACTAGCAATACTGCAAAAATTTAGTGCATCAGTGTAAAATATGACAGGTTCTCTGTGTTCCAAAACTAAGGTTAATTCTTAAACCTTCATCTAAAGCAAAGGCTGCATTAGCTTTCTAAGTGTTTGTAGAAAATAGTATAACATCACTGTGATGTATAGAACGTAGAAACATGTATTACATATAAAAGAGAGAGAACAATGCATATATTCATTATTCTAAACAATGAAAATATATTGTCTGAAGGCTGATTCTCCAATTACCATATCAGAAGATTTGGCTACTCTGAGGTTTATTTCTGGCTTGTCTCTCCCTCTCACACAGCCATTTTCTGCATGCTACCTGTCCTGGAATCCATTTGCAGCGTCTCTCTGCTCTCACATAGTCACTCCTCAGTAGGCTCTCTCCAACCATTGGAGTCTGTGTGCACATCCTACTCTCAGATTTCTATAAAAATCTGGGCAGATTAGTTTACAATATGTCCTAAATTCCTCATTTTCACTGAGTGCTGTTTTTATTTCAGGTCTGTTGAATCTTCAGGTTTCTTTCTGTGTTATATTAACTATATAATGGCATAATGATAATTTAATGATTTATATAACATATTTTATCACATTCAACACCTGCTGTCCCTCCTTATCATGTTTGAAGTTTTTGTTCCCAAGCTTCACAAATATTAACATTAAATTTAGAGAAATTCAATGAAGTCTATAAAAGATATGAAGAATGAGTATTAGATTTCTGTACCTTTTGACTTTCTGAGTGAGGACTGATCAGCTTACCCAGGGTCCTGATGAGATCTCATAGGCTAGGGTCAGAAGGAAGTAGAGGAGGACCTCCCCTTTTAGTGGACTTGGGGAAGGGCACGGGAGGAGAAGAGGATGGGAGGGTGATTTGGGGAGGGGGGAGGGAGGGGCTACAGCTAAGATACAAAGTGAATAAACTGTAATTAATAAAAAATAATGTTTTAAAAAATAATCAAAAGTAACAAGAATACATTTGTCTGTTAACACTTTTCTAGCATTGTGTATTGTTTTCATGTTTCTGACAGCTTTCATAACTTTTAAATTTGAAATCTATTTCAAAACTAAGATCCCATTTAGGTCATAATGGGGCCTTGAGACCCATTCTAGTATAAAAAAGAAAGGGTTTAGAGAGATATCCAATCCATCTTTTACCTGGTATGCCTTAATAGAGTGTGAGGTAACTAATTAAACATTAAAAATGAAAACAGTGTATGAACACTAAAAGAAGGTAGACATATATTCCACAATGATAAAGCCACTGCCATGCTGCCCAGACTCAAAAAAATAACCACCACACACATATAAACAAACCACCCATGTGCATGCCAGCAACCTTAAGTAAATAGTCTCTCTGTCTCTCTCTGTCTCTCTCTCTGTCTCTGTCTCTGTCTCTCTCTCTCTCTCTCTCTCTCTCTCTGTGTGTGTGTGTGTGTGTGTCTCATACATACACACACACACACACACACACACATACACACAGAAGGGGTAGTGGCATGGATTAGAAGAGGACATATAAAAACATTCTCAGGACGGAAGAGAGGTAAGAGGGGATAATAAGATGGGACAGGATCAATGTACTGTGCTGATAATTCTGAAGCCACAAAAGGGTGTTTTGTTAAGATAAACTCAATTTAAATGCATTTTTGGGAAAAAATTCATTGTCTTTGAAATGTCAAATACAGAAAATGTTTGTAAAAGGCAAAAGGAGACCAAGAGATAATTTCTATTGTTCTTGTCCTAATACCTAACTGCCCTGAAAAGTCTAGGTATTCCCCTTGCATTACTATTTATATATTATCTTTTCATGCCTTATTTCTATGCGCACAGAAGTCAACAGCTGCCAAAAGCAATCTACAGATTCAATGCAATCCCCATCAAAATACCTTCACAATTCTTCATAGACCTTGAAAGAAAAATACTCAATTTCATATGGGCAAACAAAAGACACAGAATCTCCAAAACAATCCTCTACAACAACAGATCATCTGGTGGTATCTCCATCCCTGACCTCAAGCTGTACTACAGAGCAATAGTAATAAAGCTGCATGGTATTGGCATAGAAACAGAATAGTGGATCAATGGAACCGAATAGAAGACCCAGAAATGAACCCACACACCTATGGAAACTTGATTTTTGTCAAAGAAGCCAAAACCATTCAGTGGAAAAAAGACAGCATCTTCAACAAATGGTGCTGGTCCAACTGGATATCTGTTTGCAGAAAAATGAAAATAGATCCATATTTATCACCTTGCACAAAGCTAAAGTCCAAGTGGATCAAAGACCTCAACATAAAACCAGACACACTAAACTGGTTAGAAGAAAAAGTGGGAAAGACCTAGAACTCATTG
>JAQQSO010002951.1:0-13962 GCA_028658305.1 Pachyuromys duprasi
TCCCCAAAGCTTATGGGACAGCGAGGCTGGTGGCCACAGCAGGAAAAGCACACAGAGACCTTGTTTGACACAAGGTGGTTGAGGACTGACAAATGACATACTCCTCTGATATATACTGTGCCCCCATTCACAAGCAATGTAGACATATATGCACACAGGTCAATACACATACATTGTAAACACGCATGTACATAATAAATAAAAAAAGAGACATGTACAACCAACAATGGCTCATAGTTTTCTTTTATGTAAGTATACAGTATTATTTTTACCCCTGCTTAAAGCTATTTATCTATTAAATTTTGTGCATTTTAATATTTATTTTAGAAGTTACCAAGCCCTATTTTATATGTAAATGACAACTACTTGTTTCTAACAGAAAAGTGCATAGACCTTGGGTCCAAATGTGAGATATTGCATAGATATGATATGCTGCTTCTATAACTTCTTTTATTAATATGGTCATAATTATTATTGCTCAACTGAATTTAAATGAAAGGGTGATCAAATTTTAGCACTTGATTATTCATGGTATTATTGCTTTTGGCAGGCTTTATAGATATTATCCTCTCCTCATTCCAATGTGATTATTCTTCAATTGGCTTTACAGTCATCTTCATGTACATTATAAAAACAAATTGAAGAGCCGATGAGATAATTCAGTAGACCCAAGTCAAATCTCCAGTACCTACATGGTAGAAAGATATACCCTACTACTGCAAATTGTCCCCTGAGGTCTACATGCCATGTTCACACACACACACAAACACACATACTAAATACATACATACACACACACATACATACATACATACATACATACATACATACATAATACATATAAACAACTAAACGCAAAGCAAATTAAAAACGTTCCAAGAACGAGTCACTGAGTTCATGTCAGAGACAGCTCCTGTTCCCCTTACTAGGAAACTCACTTGGACAACGAGCTGCCTTGGCTCTTTGATCACCTCCCTCTGTGGGAGGGCAGCCTTACCAGGCCGGAGGAAGACAAGGCAGACAGTCTTGATGAGACCTGATAGGCTCTGGTCAGGTGGAAAGGGAGGAGGACCTCTCCTAACCGTGGACTAGGGGAAGGGCATGGGAGGAGAAGAGGGAGGAAGAGTGGGATTGGAAGGGAAGGAGGAAAGGGGCTACAGCTGGGATACAAAGTGAATAAATTATAATAAATGCAAAAAAGGAAAAAAACTCTCCAAGAAACAATTTCTCAATTTTTGGTACACATTCAGTGTCTAACCACGTATGAAACATCACCTATATCCCCTTCCTCCAATTTCCTTTCATAGTGCTTTATTTTTTACTCCGAATTGTTTCATGAAGTATACCACTTGCACATGAATTTTTCACACTGAAACTTTCTCCTCAGAAAAACCAATATTGAATTCTAAAATCCTCATATTCATACCCTCCCAAAGTTCCAAAGGGCCAAGACCATATGTGTGGGTGTCACATGAATGTCAGTAGATACCCAATTTTTAAAATTTCACTATTCTCAGATTCCCAGGAACAATTCATGTACAGGATTACCAACTTGGATCATGATTTAGTGTTAGAAGCAAAGAAGTAATATAAATGTGGTGATATGAATGAGAAATGTCTTCTTTAGGTTCAAGTATTTGAACACTTGTTCCCAGATGGTATTGCTAAGAAACACTGTGCAGGTGTGGCATTGCTGGAGGAAGCACAGCACTGAGGATAAACTTTGAGAATTTTATACCTGGCTCCACTTCCAGGCTTCTCTCTGTGTAGGAGGCACTGAATGAACCAATGGGTGTTAATGACATTGGCACAGCTATGTCAAGGGCCACAATGCTTATGTGAATAAAATGTCCCCTACTCCTTTGTACCCCAAGATATTTTCAACAGAGCCTGCTTCTTCTGAAACTAGCTGATCCCAGCTCCTTGATCTAGCAATTTCCCATTTGGTGTCTTAAAGACTCAAGTTGACAAATCTGCCCAGAACCCTGACTCACTCAGATCAGTCTGTAACAAAGAACAAAATGAGATTTAAATCTTAATGATGTAGCCAACCCTAGTTTTTGAGGACTTTTCTGGATCCCTTTCATCCCCACAGTGAGTTGAGAATACACTAGCACAGGCACTGTGGCCTTTAAATAATTATGCAGTAATATTTTCCATCTCTTTTGGGCTTTTATGCTATGTTCAAGTAACTTTGGCGTGTGGGTCCCTGACACAAGCCATAACCTAACCTGACTGCCTTGTTCCTCTACAAAAGCCTCTGTTGGCATCCCTTTTCTCTCAAGTCAAACCTCTGCTCTTTACTCTGCCTCTGCAACGGACTCTGCATCATTGTGCCTATATCATTTTCTTCAGGCAAATCACTTACTGCCCTCTCCTTGTCCTCTGTTTTTGGTAATATCCAATTTCAGTAAACACACTCTTCTTTCTCCAGTACTTTCTTTTAAGATATCTTGATAAATACAGGTCAGTTGTGACTGTTACCAGTTCATGGTGATATATCAGAGCATGCATACAATGCACATATAGCAGAGGTGATTAAACCCAAGAGAAACAGTTATCACGCAATCTTCCTCATTTCATAGAACTTACACCTCTTCCTAGTCCTATGTTAAAAAGAACAATTTGGCTAAGAAACAATAGCTTGTTTTATCTGAGTAATTCTACAGTAAAGTTTTTATGCTTAAAAATCAGATCTCAAAAAATGTTCTTATTTAAAGGGGGGAAATGATAGATGAAGAAGACAGTGATAGAGATATAGAACTGAAGTATCCTTCTCCAAAACCTTAAAAGGTCCTTACTCTTCCAGCATCAGACCCATGGGGTCATACTGAAAAGCTTAATGTCAAAACTTCTTTTATTTTGAACTCAAGCACTTTTACATTGAATCACTTCTGAAGTAGATGAACACTATACTTCTTGGTCAGATTTCAAAAACTCAAGACTGCGCTTTAAATTTTCTCAAATTCATATTCAGAATAAGAATCTTTGCCAACTGCACACAATTATACCCTTTTGTATTTCAAAGGAATCAAGGCTGTGAAAGTTTGTATGACTCATGTTTTTGTAAAAGCTTGAAGTTTGGTAAAAGTTTCTACAGTTATAAATTCTTCCTGTTAATAGGTTTATTCCAGTATCCAGGATTTCCATTTTCATCTGCAGGGCAGCATTACTCACTTACAGCATATTGCCACATGTACATGGAACAAACAACTCAGTGTAAGCCGGAGAGTGAATTGGGATGTAGAATTCCTATAGTATAGATGATACAGTTAAGAAAGTAGATGTCAAGGAGTATACTAATGTGTAGTAAATGACAGAACTCAAACCTAGATCTTTCCTTTAATAAAGCTCTTATACCATATAATTCTTCCTTCGCTTGGTCAGCAGACCCTGACATCTCTCCTTCAGGAACTGCTATTTTTCTTAACCATATAGCCAAGGAGACTTATTGACTAAGGTTTATGATGTATATATTAGTGTCTGATAATAGCACAGCTGCATCATTGTATGCTCCAAAACATGCTGGAAAAAAACTGCACACATTTGTAATGTTACCCACCTTCAAAATTTCCCTAAATACATGGGTAAAAAGGCTGGCATGAATCTTTCTTTGCATGTCATATAAATATTAATGTAAACCACACTCTTCAATTATTTTTGTTGCAAGTTAGTCATAGCTTCACATATCCGTGTTGGCATAGGTGACATTCTTATTGATGGTAAGGGAGTCTTCGGATGCTGTCATTAAAAATTAATGCCTCTTTTAAGCAAAACTGAGGAAGGTTTTCATTGTTATAAAAAATCTATATCTTCATTAATTGTGTCCTTTAATTGTGAAATTAAAACTACCATGGCAGGGTTATTTCTTTTTAAGATAATTTTTAGTTTTTGAAATTAAAATATAATTGTCGTTTTCTCTTTTCCCATCTTACATCTAATACTCCTCATGTAGCATTGTCCCCATTTGCTCTTCCAAATTTATCACCTCTTTTCTCTTTTTAATTGCATATGTGTATGTATAAAAATTTCCGCTAAATATTTAATAAATCACAGTCCATGAATGTTACTTGTGTAGATATAATTTCAGGACTTTGGCACTGGATAACCAACTGTGGTCCTCTTTCTTGTTGAAGACTGTTTTCTCCTACTATCACCATTTCTTTGTCTAACATTAGGGATTCATGAATTTTTTCCCATCCATGTTAGCACAGCAGATTTGTTGGTATCATTGTTGTTCAGCTCTTCCTTAGCCATGTGGTGAGACTTCATGGGTGTAGCTTCCTGGAGATTTCTAGGAGACACAATTTCATACTGGATAGCTTGCTCCTCTGGTCCTTACTATCTCCCCGTGCCCTTATTCTGTAATGTTCCTTTAGACTCGGGTGTAGGAGTTGTATCAGTTGGAACTGGGATCCAAAACTTTACATTTTTATTATTTGTGGTTTTATGAAATGGTTTCTGCTTTGTAAGAAGATTCATTGTTTTTATTATTATTTTATTTTTATTAATTACACTTTATTCACTTTGTATCCCCTTCCAATCCTACCTTACCTCCCCCATCTCCACACATGCCCCTCCCCAAGTCCACTGATAGGGGAGGTCTTCCTTTCTTCCTTCTGATCCTAGTCTATCAGCTCTCATCAGGAGTGGTTGCATTGTCTTCCTCTGTGGCCTGGTAAGGCTGCTCCCCCATCAGGGTGAGGTGATCAAAGAGCAGGCCAATCAGTTCATGTCAGAGGCAGTCCCTGTTCCCATTATTATGGAACCCACTTGGATACTGAACTGCCATGGGCTACATCTGTGCAGAGGTTCTAGGTTTTCTCCATGCATGGTACTTGGTTGTAGTACCAAGCACTACAGGAAAGACCGCTGTGCTCAGATTTTTTATTTCTGTTGCTCTCCTTGTGGAGCTCCTGTCCTCTCCCTATTTACTATTTCCCACAACTTTTGTAAGATTCCATGCACTCTGCCCAACAGTTGGCCATAAGTCTTAGCATCTGCTTTGATACTGTGCAGGGCAGGGCCTTTCAGGGGCCTCTGTGACAGGCTCCTAGCTTGTTTCCTGTTTTCTTTTTCTTCTGATGTAAATCTGCTTTGCCTTTTTGGCTGGGGATTGAGCATTTTAGCCAGAGTCCTCCCTCTTGATTACTTTCTTTAGGTGTACAGATTTAAGTAGGTTTATCCTATTTTATATGTCTATATGAGTGAGTATATACCATGTGTGTCTTTCTGCTTCTGAGATAGCTCACTCAGGATGATCCTTTCCAGTTCCCACCATTTACCTGCAAATTTCATCGCTTCCTCAGACAATTAGGAATTGCACTTCCGTAAGATCCAGCTATACCACTCTTAGGCATATATCCAAAAGAGGCTCAAGTACACAACAAGGACATTTGCTCAACCATATTTGTAGCAGCTTTATTTGTAATAGCCAGAAGCTGGAAACAACCCAGATGTTCCTCAACTGAGGAATGGATACAGAAATTATGGTACATCTACACAATGGAATATTACTCAGCAATAAGATTCATTGTTTAGCAGTGAAAGCTACACTTATCTGTGGATATAAGTATAAATTTTCAGAATAAAGTTAAGAATTGTGTTGGCTTAGAAAAGCAGTAGATCTAGACTTTTCATCAAAATCCATGACCTCACATTGTCTTCCTGAGAACTTCATACATGAACACTGCATCTATTTGACTCTTGACCTTCTTCCCTCTCCAACTCCTAAATTCGTGATCTTTCTTTAACACACATATACACATACACACAGTCACACACACACACACAATCACACATACACACTTGATCTAGGTGTAGGAATATTCAAATTTTCTCTGTCACTGGTGGTGTCATCAGACTGCTCCGGCTTGGCCACCTATACTACTGAAAGCACATGGGTGCATGAAATGCTAAGTATGGAAAACGTCACTTTGAGTTGTTGGTCTGGGCAGTCCTAGAGACTCCTAAAGTAATATAGACTATTTTACCATTGGTTGCATCCCAGAATTTGAAGATAGACTTAATTGTTGAAGGCACCACATACTGATGACACAAGGTTTAGAATAATCAGTCTGAAACTGACTTGGAAGACTACTTCTTGAGGACTGGCTCTCATATTAGGGGAATGTGCTTTGCAGGCTTTCAAGGGAGACACTGCCATGTGAACCCATTTTTACAACAGTACTTTCTGTATTCTGGGGCACACTCGTTTCTTAATTCAAAGCATAGTTGTTTATCTGGCTCCAATGTACTATTACCACTTTCCCCAATTTCAATCAGCAGTCTCTTCAGAGCTTGCAGCCTCAGGCAGATGTGGGATCCTGGTGTCACACAGAACTAGCTTGATTATAATCATGCTCCCCAAATGAGCTCATTCTAACTATGCAGCAGCTTGATGCCCCTATTCCCTTTACTGATCTGCCTTGGGAGCTCACTTCTTTTCTATTTCTGATTCCTTGCTACTCAATAAAGCTATGGTTGCCTTGATTTTGGGCACCCATTACTTACAAGCACCCAGCTTTACAAAGGAATAACTTAGTCCTTCATTTCTTCTAGATGTAATTGTTAAATTGGTTGTTCTTCGCTCCATTTCAGTTTGTCATTGGGCTTCCTAAGGTACATCTCATGCAAGCAGTCTCTTTGATAGCCACTTTCTCATATTTTGTGTGCCAATGACCTTAAAAATGTGTTTCCTTCTGAAGCCCATCTCATGGTTTTATTCCTCCAACCTCATTTTCCAAGCCAATTATGATCCCATTATCTTCTCTAACTTGCTACATTATATACATGCAGATTGTTGCTGATGAAAAGATTCTGATCTTCATATTTAATTGCTTTTCATAATGTGGCATTTATTTGAAAATGGAACTCTTTCGTGGTGGCATTTCTCTATTATATACCATTCAATGAAAATCAATTACCCACAAAACAATGAAAAACACAACCACCCTTGTGATTTTTGGAAATAAATAATATGACTGCTGTGTAAGCTCACATTACTGATAACAGCACAAAGTAAGAAGTGGAACATTGAGCATGTAAAGAAAAATATGGAACCAGAACTGTAGAAAGTAGTTCTTTTAGAAGATAGGCTGAAATAGACAAGAAAAGCACGTTCTCTATTTGTACAGATAGTCAGGTATGTGGCTAAGAACTCTATGTGTAAGTCATTCATATAATGTCATTAATCTTATTCAATCCTGAACAGATTTACTTTTAAGACCACTCATTTGAATATACATTGAGTAGCAAGTGGATGGAAGGCACTGGAAGTCTAGGGTAAATATGGCATAGTTAGCATGTTCTTTTAAGGATCTCCATTTCATCTTTATTACTAAAGATGAAACATTCAGAAAGAACATTTTATGGAAGGATGCACCCAAAATGAGGAGTTATTCATATTGAATACAGAAGACTCATAGTAGCGGAGACAAAGTAGAAAGAAATGCAGGTGTTAGTAATTGGTGAAATTCACATATAGACATAAGGTCAAGTATTAGAATCCAGGTGCCTTCAAAGTCAGTTCTGTTTGGTCTCAGCATAGGTTTTCAAATTGAAACTTAAATGTCTTATCTATACACATGCCATATATAATTCCACTCTTGCCTATTACCACATGTGTGCGTTGTTATGAATATTTACACTTGACCTTTAAATGTATTTGATCTGTAGAAGGAGGAGGAGAAAGAGAGGAAAAAGAGGAGACAGAAAAGGAGGAGGAGGAGATCGAAGATGGCGGCAGTGACCACGCAGGGTATCCAAACAGCAACTCAGCAGTGAGAGCAGAGTGACCCAGCAGGTCGTGCTGTAGACCCGCAAACTCGGACATCTGTGTTTCTCAGGTGAGAGGAGAACCCACAGGGAAACCCGAGGGTCCATTTTCAGTCCAGCTGGCTAATCCTTGGAAAAGTTCATGGGCTTCTGCCCACCATTCCCGTACCACTAAGCCGTCTGCCCAAGCCCACCATCCGTGGACATGTTCCTGGTACTGGCGGCTGGTGCTAGGACCTCAGGCGCTCACTCCCACTGTCTGTGGAGTGGAGTAGATACATTTCTTTCAGTACCAGGGAGAGGCTCCAAACCTGGATGCACACTGTCACTGTCCAGTAGAGTAGGTACCTTCGGATATCTGGTACTCACGGCCCCAAACTCAGGGAACATTCTCACCATCCTGGGCATGCTGCTCTGCCAAGGGCTTCCTGGCACTTGCGACCCATGGAAGCAACCCAGACACTTCTCCAAGGCTCAACCTAAGGAGACCAGTAGGAACTCTGAGCTCACAGATTCTCTATAACAGCTACATACAATAAGCACAGTGTCTGAGCATAATGACTGTGCTCATTCACATCAGCACAAGAAAGCTAGTGGAGGGACAGCTGACTCCAGGACTTCCCTCTGCAAAAGGAAGATCCCTGAGCTCCTATAGAACCCATGTGGTCCGCAGGATCAAGCATCTGAGGAAACTCAGAGACAGATTTCTAAGAACCATCAGCCAGTCTGAGACCATTTTCTGCAAACTGAGATGAGAGCGTGCAGGAGCATCCAACTTTTTGCCCAGAGCTCTTCCTGAATCCTGAAAACTGCAATAGGCAACAGAGTCTAACATCCAACACCAGAGACAACCAGATGGCTAAAGGTCAGCATTAAAACACAATAAACAAAAGTCAACGCAACACGACATCCTCAGAACCCAGTTATACAAAGGAAAGCAGCCCTGGATACCCTCACACAACTAAAGTAAAAGAAAATGACCTTAAATCTATGCTTATGAAGATGATAACAGAGGAAACAAATAAAACCCATAAAGAAACAGAAGAAGATAAAGATGAAAAGTTTCTAGCCTTTAGAGAGAAAATAAATCAATCACTGAAAGAACTACAGGAAAATTCAAACAAACGGGTGAAGGAATTGGACAAACCGTATAATAAAAATCAGGAATATACAAACAAACAGGGAAAGAAAATCAACAAAACAGTGCATTCTTTGAAGATGGAAATAGAACCATTAAAGAAAGCACAACCTTAGGAAATCCTGGAGAGGAGAACTTAGGGAAGAAACAGGAACTACAGAGATAAACATCACCAATAGAATACATGGGAGGGAGGAAAGAATCTCAGATGTAGAAGACACAGTGGTAGAAATCCATGCATCTGTCAAAGAAAACATTAAATCTAAAACAAACAAACAAACAACAACAAAACAAACAAAACTCCACTAAGAATAATAGGAACAGAAGAAAGAGAATATTCCTGGCTCCAAGGACCAGAAAATATTTTCAAAAAAATCACTGTTCCCAGGAGATTATAGATTGGGTCAGGTTGACAATTAAAACATCAAAAAATTATTGAAATATATACAGCTATACTTAATTGGTGTATTTTTAGTTCTTTAGTATTGCTAAACAACTGAAAAAAAAAACCAATAAATGTTCACTAAAAAAATTCCCCAATCTTAAGACAGAAATGCCTATATGGGTACAAGAGGCCAACTGGACATCAAATAGATTAGACCAAAAAAATCCTCCTGCAACATAATAATCAAAACACTAAATATACAGTACAAAGAATAAATATTAAAAACTGCAAAGGAAAGGGGCTAAGTAACATATAATACCAAACATATCAGAATCATACCTGACTATTCTGCAGAGACCATAAAAGCAAGAAGGACCTGGGCAGATGTCTTATGATAAGAGACCACAGATGCTACTCCAGACTTCTATACCTAGTAAAACTTTCAATCACTATAGATAGAGAAAACATGATATTACATAATAGAACCAAATTTAAACAATATCTACACACAAACCTAGCCCTACAGAAAATGCTAGAAGGAAAACTCCCACCCAAGGAAGTTAACCACACCCCCCAAAAAAACCACAGTATATAAATTACTTCACCACAAAACCAAAAGTTGACAAGCACACAAGCATACTACCACAACCAACATCAAAATAAAAGGAACTATCAGTCACTGGTAATTAATATCTCTGAAAATCAATGAACTCAACTCTCCAATAAAAAGACACAACTAACAGAATGGATGCATAAACAGGACCCATACAATCATCTAAAATCTCCCATCTAAAAAAAGATAAGGGCCAGATTATTTCAGTGCAGAATTCTACCAGACCTTCAATGAAGAGCTAACATCAGTACTCTTCAAACTATTCAACAAAATAGAAATGGAAGGAGCATTACTAATCTCATTCTATGAATCCACAGTCACTTTGATACCTAAACCTAACAAAGGCCCAATGAAGAAAAGGCATTTCAGACAAATTTCCCTTATGTATCTTGACCCAAGAATTCTCAATGAAATACTTGTATACTGAATTCAAGAACTCATCTAAGGTATTATCCACCATGACTAAGTAGGCTTCATCCCAAACATGCAGGAGTGGTTCAGTATAAGGAAATCCATCAATGTAATCCACCATATGTGCAAACTGTAAGAAAAAAAAAAAAACAAATGATCATTTCCTTAGATGCCCAAAGTCAAAGTATCACTATTTGCAGATGATATGATCATATGCATGAATGACTAAAAAATTCTACCATGGAATTTCTATGTCTGATAAACATCTTCAGCAAAGTTGCTGGATACAAAATTAACTCAAAAAAATCAGTATCCCTCCTATATATTAGAGACAAATAGGCTGAGAAGGAAATTACAGAAACAACACCCTTCACAACAGCCACACAAAAAACATAAAGTATATTGGTCTAACTCTAAGCAAACAAGTGAAAGACTTGCATGAAAAAAAAACAAATCCTCTAAGTGTCTGAAGAAAGAAATTGAAGAAGATATCAGAAGGTGGAAAGATCTCCCGTGCACATGGATTGGTAGGATCAACATAGTGAAAATGGTCAACCTGCCAAAAGCAATCTACAGATTCAATGCAATTTCCTTCAAAATACCAACACAATTCTTTAGAGAATTTGAAAGAAAAATTCTCAACTACCTAAAAGGCAGAGAGAAGCTATCCAAATCAGCAAAATCAGAAATGAAAATGGGTGACATAACTACAGACACTGAGGAAATCCAAACAATTATCAGGTCGTACGACAAAAGCCTATATGCCCCAAAGTTTGAAACTCTAAAGGAAATGGACAATTTTCCTGATAGATTCCATTTACCATAATTAAGTCAAGATGAGGTAGAAAGATTGAATAGACCTATATCCTCCAAGGAAATAGAAGCAGTCATCAACAGCATCCCTACCAAAAAAAGCCCTGGGCCAGATGGTTTTAGTGCAGAATTCTACCAGACCTTGAAAGAAGTCCTAACACCAATTCTCTCCAAACTATTCCACAAAGTAGAAATAGAAGAAAAGTTACTGAACTCATTCTATGAAGCCACAGTCACCTTTATATCTAAACCACACAAAGACCCAACAAAAAAAGAAAATTTCAGACCTATCTCTCTTGGGAACATTAATGCAAAAATATTCAATAAAATACTTGCAAACCAAATCCATGAACACATAAAAGATATCATCCACCATGACCAAATAGGCTTCATCCCAGGTATGTAGGGGTGATTCAATATATGGAAATCCATCAATGTAATTCACCACATAAACAAACTGAAGGAGAAAATCCACATGATCATCTCCTTAGATGTCAAAAAAGCATTTGACAAAATCCAACACTCATTCATGTTTAAAATCTTGGAGAAATCAGGGATATAGTTACATACATAAATATAGTAAAGGCAATATACAGCAAGCCTATAGCCAACATCAAATTCAATGGAGAGAAACGTAAATCAGTCCCACTGAAATCAAGGACAAGGCAAAGATGACCACTCTCTCCATATCTCTTCAACATAGTACTTGAAGTCCTAGCTAGAACAACAAGAAAACTGAAGGAGATCAAGGAGATACAAATCAGAAAGGAAGAGGTCAAAGTATTGCTATTTGCAGAAGATATGTTAGTGTACATGAGCGACCCCAAAAATTTATCTAGAGAACTCCTTCAGCTGATAAACACCTTCAGTAAAGTGGCTGGATACAAAATCAACTCAAATAAATCAGAAGCCCTCCTGTACACCAAAGACAAAAGGGCTGAGAAGGAAACAACACCGTTCACAATAGCCACTAATAACATAAAGTACCTTGGGGTGACTCTAACCACGCAAGTGAAAGACCTGTATGAAAAAAAACTTCAAGTCTCTGAAGAAAGAAATTGAAGAAGATATCAGAAGATGGAAAGATCTCCCGTGCTCATGGATTGGTAGGATTAACATAGTGAAAATGGCCATTCTGTCAAAAGCAATCTACAGATTCAATGCAATTCCCATCAAAATATCAACACAATCCTTTACAAAACTTGAAAGAACAATTCTCAATTTCATTTGGAAAAACGAAACCCCAGAATAACTAAAATAATCATGTATAATACAAAATCTTCTGGGAGTATCTTTATCCCTGATCTCAAGGTGAAAAAAAAAAAATAAAAAATAAAAAAAAAACAAACCCTGCATGGCAGACTGGTGGATCAACGGAATAGAATCAAAGACCCAGGAATATTCCTGCATACCTATGAAAACTTGATTTAAAAAAAAACCCTCAAAACCATGTAATGGAGAAATAATAGCTTCTTCAACAATGGTGCTGCTTTTACTTGATGTTGACATATAGTAAAATGCAGGTAGATCCGTATTCATCACCCTGCACAAAACTTAAGTCCAACTGGATCAAAGACCTCAACATAATATAAGGCAAACTAAATCTATTACAAGAGAGAGTGGGGAAGAGCCTTGAACTCATTTTCATAGGAGACAAATTCCTGAACAGAACACCAACAGCTCAGACTCTAAGATAAACAATTAATAAACAAGGCTTCATGACTCTTAAAAGCTTTTGTAAAGCAAAGAACACTGTCAGCAGAACCAAATGACAGCCTACAGACTGGGCAAAGGTCTTCACCAACTCTACCTCTGACTGAGGGCTAATATCCAGAATATCTAAAGAATTTAAGAAATTAAACATCAACAAACTAAGTAATCTTATTTCAAAATGGGGTACAGAGGTAAACAGAGTATTACCAACAGAGGAATATCAAATAGTAGAGAAACATTTAAAGAAATGTTCAATGTCTTTAGTTACTAGAAAACTGCAAATTATAACCACTCTGAGATTCCATCTTTTTTATTAATTTTAACATTTTTATTTTATATTAATCACAGGTTATGTACTTTGTATCCCAGCTGTAGCCCCCTCCCGCAATCTCTCCCTATCCCACCCTTCCCTCCCTCAACTCCTCCCTGCCCCTTTCCAAGTCCACTGATAGGGGAGGACCTTCTCCCCTTCCATCTAACTCTAGCTTATCAGGAATCTTCAGGAATGGCTGCAATGTACTCTTCTGCAGCCTAGCAAGGCTGCTCGGGGGTCAGGGAGGTCTAAGAGCCAGCCATTGAGTTCATGTCCAAAATAGTCCCTGTTTCCCTTACTAGTGTACCCACTTGGGTATTGAGCTACCATTTGCTACATACAAGCAGGGGTTCTAGGTTATAACCATACATGGTCCTTGGTTGGAGAGACAGTATCATAAAAGACCCCTGTGCACTGATATATTTGGTCCTTGTGGAACTCCTGTCCTCTCCAGGTCATACTAACTCCCCCTTCTTTCATATGATTGCCTGCACTCTGCCAAAGGATTGGTTATGTTTCTTAATATTTGCTTCAATACCCTGCTAGGTAGAGTCTTTCCAAGGCCCTCTGTGGTAGGCTTTTGTCCTGTTACATGTTTTCTCCTACATCCAATATCCATCCAATTTGACTTTCTAAGTGAGGATTAATCCTCTTACCGCAGGTCCTCTTTCTTATTTATCTTCTTTAGGTGTATAGATTTCAGTATGTTTATCCTATCTTATAGGTCTATATAAGTGAGTATATACCATGTTCTTCTTTCTGCTTTTGGGATACCTCACTTAGGATGATCATTTCCAGGT
>JAQQSO010002952.1:0-13959 GCA_028658305.1 Pachyuromys duprasi
GACTTGGAGGGGGCGGGGAAGAAGGAGATGAGGGAGGGAGTGGGAGGGTAGGAGGGAATGGGGGAGGAGGCTACGCCTGGGATTCAAAGTACCTAACCTGTGACTGAGATAAAAATAAATATATTAAAAAAAAAAAAGGAACCACATCTTTAAAACACACACACACACACACACACACAAACTTCTCTCTTTCTCTCTCCTTTGTGCTCTCCTTCCCTCCCTCTCCCATTTCCCCTCCCCTCCTCTCTAAGCAGTTCTTAACTACCACTAGCTCCTCAGTTTAGGAGCAGGACCTTGTGACTGCCTCCCTTCTCCATGTAGCTTATCTGCTTGAGCTTACATAGATCCTGTGTGTCATTACCACTGTGAGGTCATATGTGTAACTTCCCTGTTGTGGTGAGAAAAGGCTGTTTCCCTGAAATCATCCACCTCTTTTGGCCCTTACAATCTCTCTGTTCCCTCTTCCGTATTGATCTCTGGGCCTTGAGAAAGGAAGCGTGATATAGATGTCCCGTTTAAGACTGAGCATTTCACAGCCTCTTCTTTATACTTTGACCAGCTGTGGACCTCTGTATGACTGTCTACTGCAGACAGAGCTCTCTCTGATGAGGTTTGTAGCTACACATGTATGTGTGGCAATAAGTCACAGACTATATCCATTTAGCAGAATATAGTAGTAGCTTCTCCTCAGGGTCTGTGACATGTCTAGCTACATGTCTTGGTCCATGACAGTGTCCAGCATGGGTTCTACCTCCTGGAGCTGGCCTTAGATCCTATCATAAACTGTTTGTATACTCAGTGGTGTTCATGCCAGTATCACAAAAGTAGCACCGAAAAAACAAAAACAAAAAATAAACGGTCATACCATACCAGGATTTCATGGTTTCTATTTTTTTCTAAAATGAAGATTTGGAGATGAGTTTATCCTTTTTTAAACTATTGCAGTATGGTTCCCCTTTCATGTATTCATGATAATCTTTACTTTTGACATTTAACAGATGACACTGAGTGCTTCAGAGAATCTTTCTGTGTCCATTTTTGGGGGTTTCCTGGTGCTTTCTATGTGCCTGATGCTTTTAACTACTATTTTTTCAACTCTAATCTTGTCTTCCTCTGTTTCTGAGACTCCAGCACCTTCCACATTAACAAAACCAACATGGTGCCACAGAGTATCTGAGACTGCTTATCTCTCTGTCTTCCTGTGTTTTATACAAAGATTTATTTTTTATTTTTATTTTGTGCATGTGTGTGGATATTTAAAGAGGCGAGACAAGAGCACTGGATCTCCAGGAGCTGGAGTTACAGGTGTTTGTAGGTGTCTAAGGTGGCTGCTGGGGATTGAACTCAGGACCTCTGGAAGAGCAGCAAGCTCTCCTACCTGACGAGCCTTTTTACAACCTTTTCTCTAAATTTAGGTAGAGCAACAGGTGCCAGTCTCCTCCAAGTTCACCCCATCTTTCCTCTTCCATCTTGAACCATCTGTTGACTGCTTTTAGCAAAACTGTAGTTAAAGTTATCACGCATTGTACCTCTCCATTTTCTCATGTTCTACATTTCTATTGGATTTCTCTACTTATTGTCTCATAAATACTATCAACTGTAATTCTTTGGGTGTATTTAACACAAGCTACCTAGATTTTTTGTTTTGTTTTGTTTTTTGCTAAGCCAGTGTCTACACATGGGTAGTGACTGCCTGTTACTGTGAATCGGGGACACACACCTCTCCTTCTTTGAACATGCAACAAACTTAGAAAAGCTTGTATATGGTACATGGTGTGAATCCTGAACCTCGTATCTTGAGAATTTGCCTAGGCATTTCGTTCTAATACAGCTTTAACTTGTTCAGATTAATGCTGAAATTGTTGGGGACCTATGTAGAAGGGCATTCCAGTTCTGAGTCACAGCCTCTGGAAGCTCTGGTAGGATTGCTCTCAGCTGCTCCAGGGTCCCCTGAGACTTAGAAAGCTTTGTTTGACCTATGATGTTTCTAGGAAGATTTTATGTGTGGACTTGATGTCTTACCAGTCTTCCTGTCCTTCTGCTTCCAAGACTGACACCTTTATACTCTACCTGCCCTACTTGTCTGAGCCCATCCCACTCTAAGCCTCTGTCTTTGTGTTGAACTAAAAGAAGCAGAGGGTTTCAGCTCACAGTTTTGGAGTGCCCTCAGAAAGAATTCCAATTTTTACTTAGCAGGGTTTTAATCTTCCAGTGAGCTCAAAAAGTAAAGTTTCCTAGTCCACTTGCATATTGAGTCCCAGGGGTAGAGGGTTTCTATTATCTGTAGGATAATTACTCTAAACATTTTAGTGCCCATTACCACAAGTTTCTAGATCTTTAGTGTGATTGGCTTGTTAGGCACTTGAAAAGCAAGGATCTATCAACAACAGCATTCCAAACGGAAATACACAAATGAAAGTGGGAGTAGAGCTAGGCCCTCTGATACAGATCAATCTTGGTTTTATCTAAATCTTTGGATCCTTTTCCCTCAGTTGCTATAAGGAGAGTCACTTGTACAGTGCAATCCAGGAGAACACACACACATACAATAAATAAGAATCTTCAGCCAGAAGCCTACAGTTATAGCCGAATTTAAATAACATGAGTCCAAAATACCCATAGCCATTAATTTAAGGTGGTTCTAATTTGAAATAACTAGAAGCACTGAGGAGAGAAAATATTTCCCAAATGAAAACATCTTTTTCTCTACCTTAAATTAATTCTCACAAATAATGACTCAAGAAATGTTAGCAATTACAATAAAACTCTCAAACCACACAAGGAATCAAGACATTGTGACCAATACGGAGAAGCAGCAGTTGCTTTAAAAATGGAGTTTGAAACTCACCTCATGTGCAACTCCCATACACACAACAGGGCAACACTCTTGGTCCAGTTAGAGAAATACAAATTAAGTTCAAACCTTAAAACTAGTGACTTATTAATGATAATTGTGTTAGTTTCATTTTTGTGGCTGTAATGAAATATTCTGAAAAAAGCAATTTGGGCAGTAGAGTGTTTATCAAGAGCCACGGCAGGAAAGTCACAGTGAAAGAAACTGAAAGCAGTTACATTCACAGTCAAGAGCAGAGAAGAGAATGAATCGCATGCTCACTTGCCAGTCTGTTTGATCTCAGCTCAGTTTTAACACTAACATACAGTTAATAACCCTTTGCCCAGGGAATGTTGTTACCCACAGTGGGCTGAGCCTTCCTACATCAATTTACATCATTATGACAACACTCCATTGACATGCTCACACAGCAACCCAATGCTTCACGGAGACTCTCTTCACAGTTGAGTGTAGGTATCCAGATGACAATCAAAGTCAACTATAATATAATGGACTTGCAAAAGTAGTAAATGGAATCTCTACAATGAAAAAACACTAAGATTTAAATAATAATTAAATTTGTCTTAGCAGGAGAAAAATTAGTAGGTAGAAAAAAAATTGCCCCAGATAAGTTATTCTTAATGCAAAGAAATAGATGGCAGAGATAAAAACAATAAATATTAAAATATACGAAATTGAAAATAAGGCCAAGCATGGCCTGTCTGAATTCTAGAAAGAGATCAAAGTCAAAACATGTAATCGGTGTGACATTTCAAGAGACAACTGAACAGTGTAGATCAAGTGCAGGAGGGCAAGCATGCTCCTTTCAGCTTCATTTAATATTCTCAATGGGTAAGACAGCATGAAAACGTACATTATATGTGCATACTTATGTATAAAATTTCAAAACCAAATAATGAGGCAATTTTTATATGACAGGAAACCAACACACAATATCTCAGAGACTAATCAGTCAATTCACCTTGATACTTTTACAAGTAACCCATATGGTTGAACACAACTGTTCAACTTCTTTAGTACTTCCTCACCACTTGAAAGTGAAGTGGCCGTGTGACTTGATTCAGCCAATGATATATGAAGTTGAAAATGTTTCAAGAGATACTCACGTGTCTTGGGAACCTGCCTCGGGGAGAAGCCCAGAAGAAAACTGCTCCCTTCCTTTGCTCTAATCTGCAAAGGGAAGCCTGTGAGCAGGTAGCACGTTGCCACGCCCCTCTGAAGAGACAGCTGCATCAGGCTAGCAGAACGAACAGCAGACACCAGCATTCAGGAGTGTGAGCAACTCAGAATGAGCTAACCAACTGCACCGAAACATGAAATTAAAGAAATAAATCAAGGGAACAGAGTAGGCGACAGTATCTAGAAGCCGGCATTAGCATAATGTAACTATAAATCAGTGAGTTGTCTAATGAAAGACACTGCAGGAGTTGCCTGTCTATCTCCAGCACAAACTCCACTCTCACACAAATCTTACATACACATTAAAGGAGATTTTAGATGGATTAAGGTTGCTTGAATATCTTAAAAGAGAAAAGAATTAATGATTACAGAAATACTAGCAAACTAAAAATGGGAATCAAAGATATTCCTGTTTTAACCACAGCTTGAAAGCTCAGACATATTTGAAAGAGAAGCATATTGAGTTATAGAAATATATAAACATTTATATAGCAAAGGTTACTATGAAAGATACCAAGAAGAAAACGTGTGAGCTGGGAAAATGATTATACAGATGGTAATATCTTATTAGGTACAATGTACAATGGTGGCTATAAATTTTCAATAAGGAAAAATAAAACAAACACATTGAAGTGCAGTGATTAACCCAAGCACAAGTACTAAAGCCACAAATCTACGAAATGGCCAAATTCACTTGTAGTCAGATAAATGTAAATAAAATAAATAATACTAAGTCACTTTATAGCTATAAGACTATAAGTGCATAGGATATAAACTTTCTCCTAGTGGATGCATGTGAGAAAAAGTTATCAAACATTTCTGATAAAAATGAGAAAAGATGCTCTTATTTTTAATGAAAATAATCTGGTAAGGTCTGAAAAAATGATGAACAAAGATACATATAATTTTCATACAGATATGTTACTTCTCAATTTAGCTCATATAAATTTTAGTGCTAAGATACAAGAAAGTCCTCTCAGCTTTATTTGAGTTGCATAAAGCATAAACAACATAAAGAACTGGACATATGTACTCTTGAACATGTCTGCCTCTGGAACTACCCAGCCTTCAAGGTGCTGGAGGTGGAAACCACTACAATGAACAAATATGTGATGGAAAGATGGGAAAGATAAACAATGATATGTGTGCTGTGAAAAGAGGTGGAACTGGAGATGTGATAGGATGCACGTAACAGTGGTGAGGACCAGGCTGATGTGAATAGCCTGCTCTACCACCTAAAGCAATGGTAATGTCTGCATCCATGCTACAAGCAAGGGCCCTTGTCTGGAGCTATGGGGTGATGTCTGGGCCCATGACACCACCAAGGTCCATGTCTGGGTGCATGGTCTAACTGCAGCTGGAATCTGTGGTGATGTCCATGGTCTGTGTTGCCACCAAAGGCCATATAGATGTCCATGGTCTGGGCTGCTATCTGAAGTCATGTTGCAGCTGGGGGCCACACTGATCTGAGTGGCCTTCATGACCATCTGAGGACACAGTAATGTCTGTGGTCTGGCTGCCTCGGAGGGTCTTGTAATTCTGTGTATGTGTTTGTGTGTGTGTGTGTGTGTGTGTAAGTGAGTATAGGTGCCTATGGAGGTCAGAAGAGGGTGTTCCATACCCTAGAGCAGGAATTAAAGGACACTGTGAGGTGTTGGAAATTGAATGTGGGTGCTCAATGAGAGCAGTATGTGCTTTTAATCACCAAACTATCAATCCAGGCCCTTCAATGTCTAATTTAATTCTTAATATGGACTATCTTCCAGAAAATGTCTTCAATCTCTTTCAAATGGCCACTTCACTTTGTGATTCAAACTTAACTCTTATCACTTACCCTAAAAAAAATCTCCTCACCTTTCTTCTCCCTAAAACACCTGAAGTCATTAACCTTCTCTGGTCCTTGGGCATGTCACATTAAGCCCTAGTGCTCATTAGAGCATGTTGTAATTACTGCAGGGCTTGGCTATGCATCCCAGAGTGTACAGAAGTCTTTTAGTGCTGTCTTTAGTTTCAGGGACAGGAATTAGACAATCCTCTGTAGGCTTAGATTTTTTCACCAAACCTGCTTTATTTAGGGTTCTTAAGCAACTTTACCTCCCTTCCAACCCCTTGCAACCTTAGGTAGGGGATTAATAGGAAAGGGGGCTATAGAATTCTTTTATAGACTTCCTGCTGATTAGGGTCGGTGGATCATTAAGGGATTACCAGACTCAGTCTTCAGGATACCAGCAGTCCAGTCCAAAGGCCAACACAAAGCATTGAAAGCCAAAAGACTCAGTTGGATTGCCCGATGAAGTGTTCTGAAATGTTTCTCTCTGCGAAGCCAAGTTTTGAAGCTCGAAAATCAGCACAACAATGTCAATCCAAAAAGCAATGGATTCCCTAGTAAGGGGAACAAGAATTATTTCTGACATGAACTCCAAGACTACCTCACTGAGCTTCCCCTCCCCCCAAGGGAGGAGCAGCCTTATTAGGCCACAGATAAGGACATTGCAGCCAGTCCTGATGAGACCTGATAAGCTAGGGTCAGATGGAAAGAGAGGAAGACCTCCCCTATCAGTGGACTTGGAAGAGGACAGGGTGGAGATGAGGGAGGGAGGGGAGGATTGGGATGGGAAGAGGGAGGGGGGTTACAGCTGGGATACAAGTGAATGACCTGTGATTAAAATAAAAATTTAAAAAAAGCGATGTCTCACTCTGCCTGGGCCTCTATATATGTCCTCTCTTCAAAGTCCAACCACAGATGTTCTCAGCTGGCCAAAGTCATGACCCTCGAGAGAGCAAAACATCCCGTGCCCTCTCACACGTCAACTTAGGCAAAACACAACTTGCCCAGCTTGCAGCAAAACATCATATGCTCAAACTGAGTCCAGAAACTTCTGCTTCAATCCTCCATCCACCATTCCACACTGCCTATGCAGCCGCAGTCCTAGCACATGGGATGTTCTGAAAATTACTGTGTAGAGGATGAATATAACTTTTCTAGAATTTCAGGATATCAAAATGTCGATAAATGTGTTAGCATGCTTATGCTATCTTTTTGTCATTGCTCCCACTCTCAGGGGAGTAAACCATTTTATAACATATTTTGGATGTTATTTATGGGAGTGAACAGCATGGAAATGGCCCAGGGTTGGAAGCTTTGTATCTGTGGAAATCCTATTACTTTCTTCTGGTACACGAGAAAAAGCTAAATATTATTTCCTCAGGATCTCCATGGTGCTACCTTCCAGCCCTGTACTGAAAAGCTTATCGCACTGGCAGGTACAAAGCTCTTTCTATCTGGATTTTGCTTATTCTTAGCACATCTCATTTTCCTTATTTTTTTCACATGGCATATCATCAGGAGCTATGATATTAGACATTTTTCATGGTTGTTAACTTTATTTTTTCGAGACAGGATTTCTCTATGTAGCCTTGGCCCTCCTGGACTTGTTTTGTAGAGCAGATTGGTCTTGAACTCAGAGATCTGCCTGCCTCTGCCTCCCTGAGTGCATCACCAAGCCCAGCTGGTTGTTAAATCTTAATTTACTTGATTTTTGAGAACTTAATTCATGAACACTACATGTACTACAAAACTTGCAGCACTTCTCTCTTCCTCCAAGCCCTTGAGAGTGCCCTTCCCTCTCAGATTCATGGCCTCTTCGATTATTATTGCTACACACCCACACACCATATTGAGTTCATTTAATATTGCCCATATGTACACACACATTCAAGGGTGATTCTAGATAATTATCTAATAAGTAAATTCAGTTTGTCTTCTATGGGTTAGTCCTGGAAATTTGTCTGGTGTGAGTGAATAAAGAAATGGCAGAACACAGAAACACATACTGAAAAGCTGGGATGGGGTAGGCTGTGCTCAGTCTGATGGAACAGTATCAACTACACAATAAAACCTAGAGCCTCAGTGCTTCTATTATATCCTGTGTAGGGAAAGGAATTAGCTATTCTTAGTCCAGGAAAAGGAGTTATTAATATTCATACCTACTATCAAAAACAACCAATACTTGCACACACTGTCAGTATTCACACTTGCACCAGAAAAGGACTTTGCCAGTTCTGAGCTTGATCCATATGGCTGTGCCATCCCAACAATATGCACTTTCTAGGCATTTCCTCGATTCCCCACATAAGTTATTCTTTGAGAATCTGACAGTGACCTTAGCTGTCCATCATATTAACAAGCAACCAGAGGCCCCATCTCAAAAAGTTTGTCCTTCATGGAATGTTTTCCAAAATGTCACTTCTGACATTGCTGAGCTCATGCCTGTTGGGTGGCACCTTTCCTCCATAAGGTAGAGATGTAGGTGACTTGTGTGTACTACAGATTCAAGATGTGAGGACATGATTTCCCATGTCACCAGCCATCTCTTCAACTTCTACCGTCCGATCTGGCCCTGCAGTGATGCTCAGCATTGCTCAACTGTTGGCCTGTCAATCATACTGTAGTCGTGACTGCACCAAGATACACACATCAGTGTTTCAGGGTCCCCTCATTGCTGATTTCCCTTTGTGGATGGCGTAGTGTATACCAGGTTCTGAAAAACACCAAGAGGCCAATGTCAAAGTCAAGACAGAGTCAGGTCTTAAGGTCACAAAGGCCAAAAGCCCACATGTCTTCAGAAACTTTGGCAGTCTTTGTAAGCTTATATTCTCAAGAATGCTGGCATTTTCTGTAGTGTTTTTCACTGCTCAAACATTTGTTTCCAAAAGCAAAGGAAAATTAATACACAATTTTAAGTGCTTTTAAACCATAATGTCAGCCTTCAGCCATAGAAGAAAAAGAGTCCTAACTTCACCTTTCCACTTTTGAGGTACTTTTATTTGTGATTTGTCATGATATTGAAAAAATTATAGTTTTTACATTGCTCTTCAAGTGTAGTTATGAATGTGTTTCAAAATTGATGGTTTTAAGAAAAATTTTGCCATTTTAAAATTTAATGTATATGAGTATTTATTTATTTGTTTCTCCAGGCAACATTTGGGTGCCTGTTGCATTTGGAGGTTGAAAGAGGCAGCCAGACCACCTGAAAGTACAGTTATAGACACTTGTGAGCTGCCATGTGGGTGCTGATAATTGAACTCTGGTCCTCTGGAAGAGTAGCCAGTGAGTATTCTTAACTGCTGAGCCATTCCTTCAGCTGTGACAATAAAGTTTCACTAGCTGTTTTAAAGTGCTTCTTCAGTATATTTGGTCCTGGATATTTATGCGCTATTCAAACCTTGTGAACCTCAAGTTCCTGTTCAACTCTACAGGTGCAGTTCCTGGGATTCTGTGTAGATGGGACAAATGGCAATGACTGAAGAGCTGGAAGAGGTGGCATTGTCTTCTGATTGTTAAAAAGTCGGAACATTTTTACGGAAAGTGGAGATGATATAATCCTACCCTCCTTACAACCTTTAAATCATCTATCTATAAATGTATCTAATTGTATAAATTGTAACAGTAGCTACAATGTATTTCAGAAACTAATGCTGAGTTCAAGCCTATGTCACATTTACCACTTGGCTCAAACAGTACTCATAAAACATGACAGTAGTCCTGGGACTTCATTAATATGTTTTAGTGTTTCTAGAAAATTCTACAGTGAAATCAATAGAAAGACCCAATGTAACCCCTAAATAAACTTTCAGGTGCTGATTATGTACATAGTGAGTGAGGCAGAAAACCAGATTTTCATAGCTCTGGGAGGGAGAATCTTGCAGATCTGTGGAGAACAGGCTAGGTCACCTGTAAGTGCCACAGTGTGTCCTAGAGTACAGGAAAATCCAAGCATCACTCTCAAACAGAAGTTCTGTCTTCTTCAATGAAACATATGCAGAGGCTGCATTCTAAAAGATACCTGTAAATACCAATTATTAATTAAAGTATCAAAAATGTCCTTGATAAACCATATGACCCACCCATTATGATTAGCTTTTATGAGTGAATCCATCGGTGACCACAGTGTGTTTCTATCAAATCGCAATTTAAGTAATCTTATTCCCAGAATACTTAGATTCTCCAAGTCTCAGTTACTAGTAGGAGAAAGCTGGTCATGTGGTTTCATCATGACTTTTCTCCTAAGGTTCAACTGACTCTAAGTTTGTTTTTACCCTGTAATCCATTTTAGTGACTGAGAAAATGCCTCTCCTCTCTCCTGACTCATTTTTAATCTCTTGATTCTAACTGCCCCTTCAAGAGCAAAAGCAAGAAGACACAACTCATGGAAAACTCAAAAGTAAACACAAGCAAGGGGCCAGAGCAGCCGACAGAGTGCATTCTGGGGGAGTCGGGAAAAGGCTGCTGTCAGTCTGGGTGTAGTGATTAGGGCCAAGGGTCTTTTAGAAGTCAGCGATTGCATAAAGGATCCTAGTGAAGGATTCTGACTTCTGGAAAAATTCTGGCTTTCTGTGCAGGGCCACTGAGAACTGAGAAAAGAATGCCGGGAAAGTGACAGAAGGAAGAAGCAAGGAGGCTGCGTGGGGAAGATCGTCTGGATGTGCCTGAGGCTGGGGGCCGCTGGACCACTTCCAGCTTGGAGAAAGTCCATTTCCCAGCACCTTGGTGCTGAAGATCACAGTCCCGAGTCATTGGACTGAGCACCTGTGACTGTATCAGGAGAAAGCTGATAGTCCCCAAGCAGTCTCTCTGGACCCTAACTTGAGGCTGATTTTCCAGGCATGATTCATTTAAATTTAGGATGAGTTTATTTGAATTAATGATGAAGGGGGGAAGGTATGTTTGGTATCAGAATTAGAACACCAAAACACTATCTGCTTTGCCTGGAGTAAGTCTCCACATTGATTATTTGTTTGTAGCTCAAGACCCATCAAATGTTTCCAATCCACTCACTCAACCCCTAATTCGTCCAAAGGCTGGCTTATGCAATGATTCACCGGCACACCTGCAAGTGGGCAACCTGAGGGATCATTTTTTTGTCTTTCTGCCCTCACTACTGTAACAGCACCACAGACCCCATAGCTTCTAAGGTCAAACATTTATTTCCCACAGTTCCAAAGTCAGCAGGTATCATGTTCCTCATGGATAGTGTCTGTCATATGGTGGGAGGGAAAACAAAGCCCTAAATCTTTTTTCTCTAATGGAAAATTACCCCATTCAAAAGCATCATCCTCAATATCTGACAGATTTGTTGTGCCAATTAATATTTACTATTGCTATATCTTCTGGTAATTCTTGCTGATAATCTTAAACAGCTGTATAACCAAATCACCACACAAAAAATGGGATTTTAGTTAATCTAGATCACAATGCTGGGCAATAGTTACTCCCTCCTAAACCTCCAAGCCCTCATAGTTTCCTAACATTTTGATTTCCCACATTGTACTTGCTTTTAGTGATTTATTCGGTCTAGTCCATCTCTCCACAATGTTCCAAGATCTCTCCTCCTGCTCTGCCTTCTCCAAGTTCTCTCTCCTCAGCCTCTCTCCTCCCACTCATTTCCTCCCTCTGGCTCCTCCCACTGATTAACATTCTTTCTAGTTGCTTTATTTTGGCTTGTTTACACAGTTGAGACAGGATGCTTAGAATAAGTATCACAATACAATATCCGGATTGAAACGAGATAGTTGAGAGGGGGGATCAGCATTTGAATAAACAAGAGTAAGGTGTATACATTCCAGAGGAACATTATACCAACACAGGTTCTTCTAGGACTAAATCTCTTGGGATTAATGACATGGCTCAGTCTTGGTAAAGTGCTTCCTGAGCAAACACAAAGACCTGAGTTCAAATACAGCACCCATATAAAGAGCCAGCACTGTGGCTGTATCCATAGTTCCAACATCAGGAAGGCAAAGGTCAGATTATTCTTCAGCTTGATGGCCAGGAAATATATCCTAGTCTCCGGGTTAAGCAAAAGATCTTGTCTCAAAAAATAAGGTGGATAATGACTGAGAAAGATCCTAATGCCAACCTCTATGCTTTACACACACACACATGCACGTACTACACAAACACAAATATAAACACAAGCATACATACAAATGCATACATACATACACACACATACATACATACATACACACAAAGTAGTAAAGGATATTTTTTAAATATCTTCTAGGTATGCTCTAAGACTTTAGTGCAGGAAGTGGAGACAAGACATTCACTCCCAAAAAGCTGATGCAAATTCAAGTTTTGGAACAGGAGGTGTTTTCCTATAGGCCATGAATAAACAGACAAATGATGGAAGCAGGTGGCAGGTCGTTTGCTCTGGAGCTGGAGTGGAGTTGGAGTGGCATGGGTGGGTGTGGGCACAGGCAACGTGAGCACGTGGAGAAAGACCTCAGGCTGTTCTCCGCAGTTGTCACTGCCCTCAGCTCCTGTCCCCATCCCACACGTTCCTCTGGGGGAGCATACCCCAGGCTCTGCTGTAACCAGAGACAGGATTGTCTCCTTTGATGGGTGGATTAACTTCGTAAGGACACAAGGGAGGTTTAACTATCTTCTCATCATCTGCACTCTGAGAGCAGCTCCTAGGCTAGGCTGGGGCTATGACTGTCCAAAGCAAAGGAGAAATGCTGACCTTGGCTCTTTTCCATTAATCATGTGTGTCTGTAAATCATATTCTTCGAAACTCCCCCTCTCAACAGTGAGCTTCCTTTGATAGAAACAAAATTTAGGGTCTTATAAAATGTTTTCCATGCCTTAGGCAAAAGTCACCCTACCTAGACACTGTTCACAGTGGATTCTTAGCAGAACCTAGGATTTACATAACCCATTAGCTGTTTTTAATCCTTGTTATAACTGAACTGTAAGACCTCAGACAGATAGAATTCAGCAAGAGATGAAGACAGACTCATACAGTCTCTTCTCACCCAGCACTGCCTCCCAATTGACTAACTCACTGCTCTGTATGAGGGAGAAATCTGAGGTGGCAGAGACAGCCCACAGCACTTCCCATCACCCCTGTAAAAGGCAGATTGAAGCAATAGGGCATCACCACCAGTCAGCTGTGGAGGTCACAGAAAGGAAACTAGAGCCCCTAGGGGGCCACTTGTCCCTCAGGAGACGAGCACTCAATCCCCTCTTGCCTTCTCCAGCTTTGGGAGGCTTCACCATGGGTTTTTATTTTTTCGTTTTAATTTTATACTAATCACAGGTTATGTACTTTGTATCCCAGCTGTAGCCCCCTCCCGCATTCCCTCCCTATCCCTTCTTCCCTCGTTCATCTCCTCCCTGCCCCTTTCCAAGTCCACTGATAGGGGAGGACCTCCTCCCCTTCCATATAACTCTAGCTTATCAGGTCTCTTCAGGAATGGCTGCAGTGTCCTCTTCTGTGGCCTAGCAAGGCTGCTCCTCCCTCAGGGGGGTGGGGGAGGTCGAAGAGCCAGCCATTGAGTTCATGTCCAAAATAGTCCCTGTTCCCCTTACCAGTGTACCCACTTGGGTATTGAGCTACCATTTGCTACATACAAGCAAGGGGTTCTAGGTTATATCCATGCATGGTCCTTGGTTGGAGAGACAATCTCATAAAAGACCCCTGTGCCCTGATATGTTTGGTTCTTGCAGAGCTCCTGGCCTCTCCAGGTCATACTAACTCCCCCTTCTTTCATATGATTCCCTGCACTCTGCCAAAGGGTTGGTTATGTTTCTTAATATTTGCTTTGATTCCCTGCTAGGAAGAGTCTTTCTGAGGCCCTCTGTGGTAGGCTCTTTTCCTGCTACTTGTTTTCTCCTACATCCAATGTCTATCCCATTTGACTTTCTAAGTGAGGATTAATCCTCTTACCCCAGGTCCTCTTTCTTGTTTATCTTCTTTAGGTGTATAGATTTCAGTATGTTTATCCTATCTTATAGCTCTATATAAGTGAGTATATACCATGTGTGTCTTTCTGCTTTGGGGATACCTCACTCAGGATGATCGTTTCTAGGTCCCACCATTTGCCTGCAAATTTCATGATTTACTCCTTTTTAATTGCTG
>JAQQSO010002953.1:0-13959 GCA_028658305.1 Pachyuromys duprasi
TGAGGTCTTTGATCCACTTGGACTTTAGCTTTGTGCACGGTGATAAATATGGATCTATTTTCATTTTTCTGCATACAGATATCCAGTTGGACCAGCACCATTTGTTGAAGATGCTGTCTTTTTTCCATTGAATGGTATTTTTATTATCTCTGATTTCCCATGTGATATGCTCTTATTAATTGAAACTACAATTGCTGTATCTCACATTCCATTCTTTTTGCTGCACAGTTTTATAAATGTTGAGAAGGAACCCATTGTATCCACCTTATAGTAACAAATAGCCATCCTTACCTTGAACCCAGTCTTAGCAAGAAAGTATCCAATTTCTCACTAAAAACACTGATGACAGCCATGGAATTTTATGTCAGTTTGAGGAATCTGCACTCTGTTTCAAGGTTCTTGCATTTTATGTGTGTGTATCATAACAGACATTGTATCTTATTAATGATTTTCTGAGCACAATTTTATTTCTGCTTCTTCAGTCTGGTGGAATGGTACATTGCATCGTTTGCATTGGAAAGGTCAAATCAGCCTTGCATAACTGAGACAAATTTTAATTGTTTACTTCAAGTAATAATGACCAAAATTTTCCAAAATAATGACCAATGCAGATTCATAGTAACACACACATATATGTGTAAGCCTGACTGTAAACTGTTGTTCTTGTACACTCTACTTGATGTCTTTATGAACATTCTGCCCAGGATATTTCTGTGCTCCAAATTTGTAATAAATATAATCACTTAATAAAATAATGATTAGATTTCAAGATCTACTGAGAGAATGGATGTTAGGAAGTAAGAGTAGTGGTAAAATAAAGTTTTGTGTGTGGTCTAAACTAAGAATATGCCTCTGTGCACAGATTCATTAATGAATATATGATCTCAACCTTTAAACTGCCCTGTGTCAGTGTGCTCACCCTTCTGAAAATCCTCACTCTTCTATTTAGTTCAGTACATATTATTTAGAAACACTCTTTATGTTGTCTGCATGTGTGAGTGAGAACAAGCACATGCTGGTCGAAGGGCAGTTTTTGAAAATCATTTCTCTCCCACTTTTCTTTTGGTGCAGGGTCTCTCTTCCTTCTTTGGCTTTACCACTTCTGGCCTATTCTGTCTCTGTCTTCTCAGAGGATGTGGTTACTGACGCTCTTCAGCTCTGTAGTATATGAGGGTGGAACTATGAGGCCTGCTGTCATTTTTTTTTTAACTTACCGAGCCAATGCTCCCATCTCTGCACACAGTCTTGAAGGTATTATTTATTTCTGTGTATCTTGACATTTAGATAAATACAACCGTGTTAGGCATGATTAAAACACATGGTTATATGTCTATCCAGTTCTCTTCTTCTCAGTGATAATACTACATGGGAGGTACTAAATTGCTGTATTCCTTTCTGTAGTGATGGGTGTTTAGAGTATCCAGGTATATCTAGTTGTATTGCTGCGAATATGCATCTAACAGCAATACAGTCTTGGCCAATGACAAAAAGGTGAATTTTTATTATGTTTCATGGCATCAGTTTCATAAATGCACACACAGACATACACACACACTGCTCAAATTGAAAGTGAAATTTTTCATCTTTATTCAATAATGTTTGATTTTCCAAAATATTTTTTAAATTATACCTTTATTACTTTTAGGAAAATGTTCCAATTACTATATATCTTCAAGAGGACTAGATACTTAAGTATATTTTGGTATATTAGCCTAGGCATTTGATTAGGATCTGAATTCATTTTATTTTATAATTTTCATTTTTCTACATATTTCAAAAATCATTTGACTACTCACTATTGCTTTTCTTTCATATATCTGTTTTTTTTTCTTGTCCAGTTTTCTATTAAATTTTTCTCCTTAATTTGAGAGCAACCTCTTACTAAAAAGACTGATATTTTATGCAGTCCCTGAAAATACTCATTTCTTGCTTAATGCTTATTTCTTTTCACAGTTTTTATGGTATTATAATTCCAATTTAAAATGTAGTTCAAATTATTATTTTAGCACAACGGATTGTAGTTTAATCTATTTCCTTTATGATTTATGAATTTTCATGTACTTATAAAAATAATTTCGTATTCTGTGAGCATAAAGAGCACAAGGCTATTTTTATTCAGTTTTCTAAAATCTCTAAATGTGTCTTTGACATTTGTGTCTTATTACGTGTGATATAGTAACCTAATTTTATGTTCTGAAAACTCTATCTAGTTTTTACTGACCTATAAAACATGCTCTTTTACTTTTCTGTGTGATTTTTCCTCCAAGTTCTCATATATTTATATATAAGTATCCTCATCTCTCAGCTCTATATTATTTTCTTATTATCAACATATATTCTTTGTCTATACACAGTAATATCTTTTTTCTATTCTCTTATTTTTCCACCTTTTATTTAAAAAATCATTTTATCCGTTTTTTCTACCTGTGAGAAAATATACTAAATTAGTTAATGCATGTTATATATGTGTGTTATATGTTTGTGTGCATGTTTATACATGTGTTTGTTATATTTTGAGTTTGAATATTTTTCTATATTGTATGGAATAAATTTTGATTTAAGTAAATATTGCATATATGTAGTTAGGTTGTTTTATGTGAGTGAGTGTTTGCCTACATATATAAGTGAGTAGCATGTGTGTAGCTGGTGCTTGTGGAGGTCAGGTGCGGGCATTAGATACTTTGGAACCACAGTTATAAATGGGACTATGTAGGTCCTGGTATTTAGGAGGATTCTGTAATTATATAAAATTATATAATTTAATTATAAAATTATAATATAGAAGCCACCATGTACATGTTGGGAACCCAACTCATGTCCTCTGAAAGATTCCTATTTTATTAGGACATTAATCACATTCATAATGGTTCCCTTTAAGCATCTCCCACAACAGTTACCCACCAGCTATCACATCCCACTGGACAGTAGGGATTTTAACCTATGAATCTGAGGGGACACAGACACCCAGTCTGTGGCAGGGACTTGCTAAGAGTGAGTGGTGGTATGAGAACTCAGCAGCGGGATCTGCTCAGACAAAGCCTGTTGAGTGCTGATTAGTTTTCCCAGCCCCTCTGTATATACTGTTATAACTTGTTTTGCCCTCAATCTTTTTCCTTCACTCAGTACTCTGTTTTCATGACTGGCCCATAAAGCTCTGTAGACATGTTTTATTGATTCTGGTTTAAGTAACAGTCTTCAATGAATCACCCCATTTCTATCTTTCCCATAGAAATGGAATAGACATCCAACTCCTGACCACAGGTGACGCTACAGTGGGCATTCCAGTACGTTTCCTTAGAGACTCATTGGAATCAAGAACAGGGATTGAATAAGCAAGCATAGTTTATATCTACTTAGTTTGGCCATGTCAAACTATTCTGCATAATTCTCAAGCCTACTAAGAGCAAATTCTCCTCCACATACTGAAATTGCCATTGCATTCTTTCTGTAAGATTAGCCATGTATGGGATTTTTAACCTAATGATATTTCTAAAGGCTCTTAAATGCCAGGCCCTATGGAATGAATTAATTCCTTCAATGAATGCATAGGACAAAGACATTTTTGGAGAGGTTATATCGGGAAATGACTTAGATTACTGGGCAGTTGTCCTTGAACCTTTTATCTCACAGGGCTTCCTCCTGTACCCCTTTTGGTTCCTGTCTACAATAATGCAAACAGCTCAATATCAAAATACATTTTACACCATGATGAAGAGAAGCCATGAACCAACCAAATTCTTCCCCCTTTAAGTAAGTTTTTTACATATTTTGGACATAGTGGTGAAGGACAAATTAATGCAATATCTTTCCAAGCAGATATGCATGCCCACACATGCATACATGTGCACACATACACACAAGTATATTTTTCCTTTTGGATGTTGTGGTTCTTTCTGTGTTTGTAGAAATTCCATCCAGACATTATAAGATTGCTAGAGTTTTGGCAATTTATTAAAATACATAATATTGTGTTTTATGACATTCTCATAATTTATATATTATTTCTATCAGAGTTACTCTCTGCTACTCCCTTTTGCCATTTCTCACATCTGTCCATGATGTGAGACCCTTCCCACTTCCCAACTATTTTAAGACACAGTTTTATTTCCTTGATCAATATAAATTTAGATTTATTTTTGTCACCTATTAGATTTCTTCAGTGTTCTTCACTTCAAAACACAAATTAAATTATTTTTTATTTTTTGTCCTTTTAAATTATTATATATTCATTTTGTATCCCAGCTGTAGCACCCTTGCTTGTACCCTCCCATGCCCACCCTAACTTCCTTCCAAAGGCCACTGAGAGGGTAGGTCCTCTACACCTTCTATCTGAGCCTAGCTTATCATGTCTCATCAGAACTGGCTGCATTGTCTTCCACTGTGGTCTGATGAGGCTGCCCCTCCCCTCAGTGGGAGGTGATCAAAGAGCCCACCACTGAGTTCATGTCAGAGCAAGCCCCTGTTCCCCTTACATAGGAATCCAACTGGAGACTCGGCTGACATGGGCTACATCTGTGCAGGGGTTGAGGCTGTCTGCTTGCATGGTCCTTGGTTGGAGTATCAATCTGAGAAAAGTCCACTGTGCCCAGATTTTATGGTCTGTTGCTCTCCTTATAGAGCTCCTGTCCCCATTCTTTCATAAGATTCCCTGCACTCTGCCTAAAGTTTGGCCATGAGTCTCAGCATCTCCTTCGATATCCTGCTGGGTAGAATCTTTCAGAGGCCCTTTGTGGTAGGCTTTTGTCCTGTTCCCTATTTTCTCCCTCTTCCAGGGTCTATCCTCTTTGCCTTTCTGAATGAGGATTAAGCATCTTACCCAGGTCCTCTTCTTGCTTAGCTTCTTTCAGTGTATAGATTTTAGTATGTTTATCCTATCTTATAGGTCTAGTACTCACTTGTGAGTATATACCATGCCTAAGAGTGGTATAGTTGGATATTGAGCTAGCACTATTCCTAATTTTCTGAGAAAGCAGCAGATTGATTTACAAAGTGGTTGTACAAGTTTTCATTCCCACAAGCAATGGAGGAGGGTTCCTCTTTCTCCAAATCCACTCCAGCAGGTATTATCACTTGAGTTTTTTATCTTAGCCATTCTGATGGGTGTAAGGTGAAATCTCAGGGTTGTTATGAATTGAATTTCCCTGATAACCAAAAGCATTGAGCATTTCTTTAAGGGTTTCTCTGCCATTTGATATTCTTCTATAGAGAATTCTCTGTTCAGCTCTGTATACCATTTTTAATTAATTTTTTTAATATTAGTTGCAGTTTATTATGTATCCCAGCGGTATCCTGGTCCCTCATTCCCTCCCAATCCCACCCTATGTACCTCATCTTCTCCCAACACATTTCCACCGATAGGAGAGGACCTCCTCCCCTTTCATCTGACCCTAGATTATCAGGTATCTTCAGGCCTGGCTGAAGAGTTCTCCTCTGTGTCCTAGCAGGGCTGCTCCTCCCTCCGGTGGGTGGGGAGGTCAAAGAGCCAGCCATTGAGTTCATATCAGGAATAGTCCCTGTTCCCCTTATTAGGGTACCCACTTGGATCCTGAGCTACCATGGGCTATATTGGAGCAGGGGTTCTAGGTTATATCCATACATGGTCCTTGGTTGGAGATACACTCTCACAAAAGACCCCTCTGCCCAGATGTATTTGGTCCTTGTGGAGCTCCTGTCTTCTCCAGGTCATACTAATTCTCTCTTCTTTCATATGATTCACTGTACTCGGCTGAAGGTTTGGTTATGAGTCTCAGTATCTGCTTTGACACACTGCTAGCTAGAGAATTTCAGAGGTCCTCAGTGGTAGGCTCCTGTCCTGTTACTTTTCTCCTACATTCAATGTCCATCCCATTTGTCTTTCTATGTGAGGGTTGATCATCTTACCAAGGGTCCTCTTTCTTGTTTATCTTCTTAGGTGTACAGATTTCAGTATGTTTATCCTATCTTGTAGGTCAAGTACACACTTATAAGTGAGTATATACCATGTGTGTCTTTCTCCTTTTGGGATACCTCATTCAGAATGATGTTTTCTAGTTCCCACCATTTGCCTGCAAATTTCATGATTTCATTGTTTTTAATTTCTGAGTAGTATTCCATTGTGTAAAAATACCACAATTTCTGTATCCATTCCTTTGATGATGGACATCTGGATTGTTTCCAGGTTTTTAAATTGGATTACTTGATTTATTGCTGTTCAACTTCTTGAGTTCTTTATTATTCTGGATATTAGCCCTTTGTCAGATAGAGGGTTGGTGATATAGTCTGTAGCCTGTCTTTTTTTTTTATGACAGTGTCCTTTGCTTTACAGAAGCTTTTC
Source organism: Pachyuromys duprasi (assembly GCA_028658305.1). Lineage (NCBI taxonomy): Eukaryota > Metazoa > Chordata > Mammalia > Rodentia > Muridae > Pachyuromys > Pachyuromys duprasi. The sequence goes on from JAQQSO010002953.1 coordinate 6,314, forward strand.
ATTTTCATGAGGTCCCGTTTATTAATTGTTGTCCTTAGAGCCCGTACTGTTTGTCTTCTGTTCAGGAAGTTATCTCCTGTGCCAATGATTTCAAGGCTCTTCCACACTTTTTCTTCTAACAGGTTCATTGTGACTGGTTTTATGTTAAGGTCTTTGATCCACTTAGACTTTAATTTTGTGCAAAATGGTAAATATGGATCTATTTGCATTTTCCTACATGTACATATCCAGTTAGACCAGCACCATATGTTGAAGATGCTGTCTTTTTTCCATTGTATAGTTTTGGATTCTTTGTCAAAAATCAAGAATCCGTACTTGTGTGGGTTTATTTCTGAGTCTTCTATTCGATTCCATTGATCTATCATTCTGTTTCTATACCAGTACCATGCAGTTTTTATTACGGTTTCTCTGTAGTACAGCTTGAGATCAGGGATGGACATACCTCCAGATGACCTGTTGTTGAACAAGATTATTTTTGCATTTCTGTTTTGTTTTGTTTTGTGTTGTTTTTTTCCATATGAAATTTAGAATTGTTGTATGTTCTATGTAAAGAATTGTGTTGTTATTTTTAAAGGAATTGTAAGGAATCTGTAGATTGCTTTTGGCAGGATGGCCATTTTCACTATGTTAATCCTACTGATCCATGAGCATCGAAGATCTTTCCATCTTTTGATATCTCCTTTAATTTCTTTCTTCAGAGGCTTGAATTTTTTCAAACATGTCTTGCACTTTCTTGATTAGAGTCACACCAAGGTACTTTATGTAACTTGTGGCTATTGTGAATGATATTGTTTCCCTAATTTCTTTCTCAGCCCTTTTATCTTTGGTATACAGAAGCATTACTGATTCTTTTGCATAATTTTGTATCCAGCCACTTTGGAGGTGTTTATCACTCAAAGGAGTTATCGGGTAGAATTTTTGGAGTCACTCATGTATACTATCATATCATCCATGAGTAATGATATTTTGACTTCTCCCTTTCAGATTTGTATCCAGGTGGTCTCCTTTAGTTTTCTTATTGTCTTAGCCAGGACTTCAGGTACTATGAAGGGACACAGAGAGAGTGGGCAAACTTGCCTTGTCCCTGATTTCAATGGGACTGATTTAAGTCTCTCTCCATCTAGTTTGATGTTGGCTATAGGCTTGCTGTATATTGTCTTTATTATGTATAGGAAAGTGCCTTATATCCTGGATCTCTCCAAGACATTGAATAGGAAGGGGTGTTGGATTTTGTCAAATTTGTTTTTGGCATTTAAGGAAATGATCATGTTGGTTATTTTTCCTTCTGTTTGTTTATATGTTTGATTACATTTATGGAGTTCCACATATTGAACCACCCATGCATGCCTGTGTTAATTCCTTCTTAGTCATGATAGATGAAATCTTTCATGTGTTCTTAGATTCAGTTCGTGAATATTTTTATTGAGTATTTTTGCATCAATGTTCATAAGAGAGATAGGTCTGAAGTTCTCTTTTTTTGTTGGGTCTTTGTGTGATTTAGGTATCAGGGTGACTGTGGCCTCATAGAATGAGTTTGGTAATGCTCCTTCTGTTTCTATTTTGTGGAATAATTTGAAGAGTATCAAAGTTAGCACTTCTTTGAAGGTCTGGTAGAATTCTGTGCTGATGACCATCTGCCTCTGGTCTTTTTTGGAAAGGAGATTTTTAAATTTTTTTTTTATTAATTGCACTTTATTCACTTTGTATCCCCCCTGTAGCTCCCTCCCACCTTCCCTCCTAATCCCTTTCTTTCCCTTCTCCACACATGACCCTCCCCAAGTCCACTGATGGGGAGGTCTTCTTTTACTTCCTTCTGATCCTAGTCTGCTAGGTCTCATCAGGAGTGGCTGCATTGTCCTCCTCTGTGGCTTGGTAAGGAGCACCCCTGCCAGAGTGAGATGATCAAAGAGCAGGCCAATCAGTTCATGTCAGAGGCAGTCCCTGTTCCCATTCCTATGGAACCTACTTGGAGGCTGAACTGCCATGGGCTATATCTGTGCAGGGGTTCTAGGTTATTTCCATGCATACTAATTGGTTGGAATATCAGTCTCAGGAAAGACCCCTGTGCTCATATTTTTTGGTTCTGTTGCTCTCCTTGTGGAGCTTCTGTCCTCTCCAGATCTTACTATTTCCCACTTATTTCATAAAATTCTCTGCATTCTGCTTAAAGGTTGGCCATAGTCTTTGCATCTGCTTTGATAGTCTGCAGGACAGAGCTTTTCAGAGGCCCTCTGTGGCAGGCTCCTGATTTGTTCCCCGTTTTCTCCTACTTCTGATATCCATCCTCTTTGCCTTTCTGGATGGGGATTGAGCATTTTAGCCAGAGTCCTCCCTCTTGATTAGTTTCCTTAGGTGTAAAGATTTTAGTAAGTTTATCTTATATTGTATGCCTATATGAGTGAGTCTATACCGTGTGTGTCTTTCTGCTTCTGGAGTAGCTCATTCAGGATGATATTTTCTAGTACCCACCATTTACCTACAAATTTCATGATTTCCTTGTTTTTTATTGCTGAGTAGTATTCCATTGTGTAGATGTACCACAATTTCTGTATCCATTCCTCAGTTGAGGAGCATCTGGATTGTTTCCAGCTTCTGGTTATTACAAATAAAGCTGCTACAAACATGAAAAGATAGTATCTTTAACAAATGGTGCTAGTTTAACTGGATGGCTACATGTAGAAAAATATAAATAGATCCATACTAATAACCCTGCACAAAACTGAAGTCCAAGCAGATCAAAGACCTCAATATAAACACACTAAAAACCTGTTAGAAGACACATTAAACCTGTTAGAAGAAAAAGTGGGGAAGAGTCTGGAACTCATTGGCACAGGGGACGACTTCCTGAATAGAACACCAACAGCACAGGCTCTAAGATCAACAATCAATAAATGGGACCTCATGAAACTGAAAGGCTTCTGTAAAGCAAAGGACACTGTTGTCTGAACAGAAGGACTACCTACAGACTGGGAAAGGATCTTCCCCAGCCCTGTATCTGACAGATAGCTGATATCTAGTGTATATAAAGAACTAAACAAGTTAAAAAGCAGCAAATCAAGTAATCCAATTAAAAATGGGGAACAAAGCTAAACAGAGAATTCTTGATAGAGGAATATCAAATGGCAGAGAAACACATAAAGAAATCCTCAACATCTTTACTCATCAGGGAAATGCAAATCAAAACAACCCTGAGATTTCACCTTACACCCATCAGAATGGCTAAGATAAAAAACTCAAGTGGCAACACATGCTGGAGAGGTTGTGGAGAAAGGGGAACCCTCCTCCACTGCTGGTGGGAATGTAAACTTGTACAACCACTCTGGAAATCAATCTGGCGCTTTTTCATACAACTAGGAATAGACTTCCTCAAGATCCAGCTATGCCACTCCTAGGTATATATCCAAAAGAGGCTCAAACAGACAATAAGAACATTTGGAAGGGAGATTTTTGATGACTGCTTCTATTGCCTTGAGGTACATAGGACTATTTAATCTATTTACATGATAGTAATTTAATTTTTATTAATGGAATCTATCAAAAAATTTCCATTTTATTTAGATTTTCAAAATTTGTGGTGTATAGGCTTTTGTAGGAAGGCTTAATGATTGTTTGGATTTCCTCATTATCTGTCGTTATGTCCTTTTTTGTCTCTGATTTTGCTAATTTAGATTTTGCTGATTTAGCTCTACCTTTTAGTTAGTTTGTTCATCTGTTTCTATTTACAGAACATGTTTCTTGGTGTAATAAAAAGCTTTATTTCTTCATATCAAGTTATTTCCATTGTTCATGGTACTAATTTCTTGTACCAAAATATATATTTCATGGAGTTTCAAAGTAGCACAGAGTCCAGTCTGCAAGAGGAACAACCTGTAGTTTCAAGATCTCAGGAAAGAGAATTTTCCTTTTTGTACCAACAAGTCATCCTCATTCTGATTGTCCTGATTCTATTGTAATGTTTTCTTAGTAGTCACTTTCTTTGGGTTATAAATATGGATGTAAAAGCTATAGTTACCATGTTATGATTATGTTCATTGTTTACTATAAATTTTAACTTCAAAATCCTGTCACTCTTCCTACTTGGTCTCATTGTTACTTCATATTACTTTTGTTAGTGTATAACTTTAAGAATATTTAAAAATATTTCTTTAGCTGTAGAGATCTCATGTGGCCTCACTTTCTTTGCTTATCTATGGAAAAGCTAAACATCTTCTGCTTTTTAATCTAAATCACGGCTTATTCTTATAGTAGCGTCCTTGTTATAGCGCTATCCCCACACTCTGAGCTTGTCTTTTCACTATTTCACAGAGACTATCTAATTGCCCTACTTCTCTTTTCTTCTTTCTTCTGTTTATCATTCCCAGTGTGATTTTTCCTCATTGTGTAGTTCAAGTTTCTATTCTACTAAGGCCAGCAGATATGTTTGGGCATCAAGCATCTTGCTTGATTGTATAAATCATCTATCTGCTTTCTTTGGCACCTGATATATTTCTCATTCTTACATATAGCTTTCCTTATCAATGTACAGGCACCTTGATCCCATAGCTCTACAATCTTCAGGAGCAGACATAGAGAATGGATATACTGTCTTTCCTCATTAAACTACTGCAAAATGTGCTGTATTTATAGATTCTTTGCATTATTCTGTACACCATTGGTTCAATAAGCAGCTGAGTCTGCAGGAGCTACGGGCACTTGAGGGCTACTGGGGGAGGGAGAATCCTTCCTTGGTGACATGGCCACTACTTTCCCATTCCACTGAGTGCCCACATTCAAGCACATATGGTCAGCACTAATTAGACTCAGTTGGTTGTCAATATTATAAGAAGACATGAGGTTTATACCTCCTTAGATGCGTTTTAGAAAAATGAGGGAGCAGGATAAAAAAAATGGGAGGTAGATATGATAATATTTCATTGTATACATGCATTTTCTTAAGCAATAAATAAAATTTTACAAAAACAAGTAACTGGAATACCATTAGTTGAACACAGTTAGTTGGACACAATTTCTGTTGTTAAGTAACCTCCTTTGATTTGACATGCCAACTTTTCCAGTTAACTTAATGATAAGTTCACATATTTTCCTGTGACTCTAATGAAAAGGTGAGTATCTCATTCATATTGATTTCTGTCCTCCTTTTTCAGGCCACAGAGGAAGACAATGCAGACAGTTCCTGTTGAGATCTGATAGGCTAGGGTCTGATGGCAGGGGGGAAGAACCTCCCCTATCAGTGGCCTGCAGGAGAGGCAAGGGAGAAGAAGAGGGAGGGAAGGCAGGATTGGGAGGGGACAAGGGAGGGCTACAGCTAGGATATGAAATGAATAAATTGTAATAAATAAAAATTAATTAAAAAAATAAATAAATACTGCCAACTAGGGTCCTAGGGCTTAGGCTTATACATTGTTCAGTGTTTACAAATGATCAAGTTTTAACTCTTAGGAGTGTTAGTGAAAAAATTAGTTCTCAACTCAAAGCTTCGTTATGTACTCAAAGTCCATGTACTCTCTTAATTAAGCACTTTCCAGTTTTCATGTTTTAATTCCATGTTGCAAATCAGTGTGTTTAAACAATAAAAACAATGCATTTGTTTATAAGATAATTTGTAACTTTTCAAAAACAATTTTGTAAAACATTGAAATTATTATATTCATCAAACCCAAAATAATTCTTGCTTTACAGAAAAAAATATCAAATAGTTTTCTGCAAGCAAAACAATCCTCAACTTCTCTACTAACTACTAGGAAAGATAAACAAAGCCCTGAACTGAGGTGAAGCAATTACAGGTGTGGGGATGTGTTTTCATAGGTGAGGATGTGCTGCTCCAATATGAGAACACTGAACAACGTTGTGGCTTGCATTCCATTCCTACCACCCCCATTCATATCACCATTTAGCCCCACCCTGCCTCACCAGGCGTGAATGATAAGCAGCTGTTTCTTTCTTTCTTTCTTTTTTTATTAATTACACTTTATTCACTTTGTATCTCCCCTGTAGTGCCCTCTCTCCTCCCTTCCCAAACCCTCACTTCCTCCCCCTTCTCCAAGCATGTCCCTCCCCAAGTCCACTGATAGGGGAGGTCTTCTTTTCCTTCCTTCCGATCCTAGTCTATTAGGTCTCATCAGGAGTGGCTGCATTGTCTTCCTCTGTGGCCTGGTAAGGTTGTTCCCTGTTCAGGGGGAGGTGATCAAAGAACAGGCCCATCAATTCATGTCAGAGGTAGTCCCTGTTCCCCTTACTATTGAGCCCACTTAGAGGCTGAACGCTCATGGGCTACATCTGTGCAGGGGTTCTAGGTTATTTCCATGCATGCTACTTGGTTAGAGTATCAGTCTCAGGAAAGACTCCTGTGCTCATTTTTTTTGTTGTTCTGTTGCTCCCCTTGTAGAGCTTCTGTCCTTTCCAGATCTTACTATTTCCTACTTCTTTCATAAGATTCTCTGTACTCTGCCCAAAGGTTGGCCATAAATCTCAGCATCTGCTTTGATAATCTCCAGGGCAGAGCCTTTCAGAGAAGCAGAAAGACACAAACAGTATATACTCACTCATATAGACATATAATATAGGATAAACCCACTAAAATCTGTACACCTAAAGAAACTAATCAAGAGGGAGGACTCTGGGTAAAATGGTCAATCCCCATCCAGAAAGGCAAAGAGAATGGAAATCAGAAGAAGGAGAAAACAGGGAACAAGTTAGGAGCCTGCCACAGAGGGCCTCTGAAAGGCTCTGCCCTGCAGTTTCTTTTCTTTCTTTTTTTAAATTCTTTTTATTTATTTATTTTTGTTTGTCCACCAGTGTATGAGCTGTTTTGTGGATACAGAAAAACACAAAATAGAATATGTTTGAATTCTGTTTGCAAATTTCGTAGTGTTTCTTAACTTATAAAACTTTTTTGAGGTAAATATTTATGTTTACCTTGCCTCTGATTCATTAGATGTGTATAATTTACTGGTTCTGTCAACTCCTGATTGTTTCAATATTAACCTCATCTTCCATTTTATTAATTTCTGTTGTTATCTCTAATATTCTATTATGCCTACAGTTTTTAGGTTTATTCATTTTTACCTTGCATTTGGGAATCAGAAATTTTAATTTTAATTCTTCTCAACTATAAAAATGTATTGTTTTTCTCTCTTAAATGTTTATTTAAAAGAAAACCCTTTAAATTTTATGCTTTAGACACAATTTTGTAATGTTTATTTCCTTTTCTTTTTGACAATTGTACTGTAGTAATATATTTCTTTTTTCTTTTTTTATTAATTTATTTATTTTTGTATCAATCACAGGTTAGGTACTTTGCATCCCAAACATAGCCCCCTCCCTCATACCCTCCCACCCTCCCTCTACCTTATTCCCTCCCACCCTCCACCTCCTTCATTCCCTCCCACCTTCCCCCTCCCTCCCTCATCTCCTCCCTGCCCCCTCCAAGTCCACTAACTGGGGGAGGACCTCCTCCCCTTCCATCAAACCCCAGCTCATCCTGTCTCCTCAGGGCTGGCTGCAATGTCCTCCACTGGGATCTAGCCAGTCTGTCACTCCCCAGCTTGTATGGGGGAGGGTCAAAGAGTCAGCCATCAAGTTCATGACTGAAACAGACCCTGTTTCCCTCACTAGGTCTTCAGTCTGACACCAAGCTATCATGGGCC
>JAQQSO010002954.1:0-13959 GCA_028658305.1 Pachyuromys duprasi
GATCTCCATTACTCAGCTTTTAATAGCAAGGGAATTATGAAATTTGCAGACAAATGGATGGAACTAGAAAAGATCATCTTGAGTGAGGTAACTAAGGCCCAGAGAGGCACACATGGTATGTACTCACTTATAAGTGGATTTTAACCATATAGTACAAGATAGCCATACTATAATTCACAAACCTAAAGAAGATAAGTAACAAGGAAGACCCAAGCAAAGATGCTTAATTCTGAATTCCAATTCACTCAGAATTGGAAATAGAATAGACAGCAGAAATTGTGAAAGAGGGGGAACAGGGTAAGAGAAGGAGCTGCAAGAGAAATGGGAGTCAATATCAGACCTGAGGACAATGAAGGCAGGAATACAGAGGCTCTGGGGAGAGAAGAAAAACCTTGGGCAGGGACTTCTCTGTGACAAGCTGCAGACCTAAGACAGGGTAAGGCTTCCCAGAACATACGAGGGTGACTTTTGCTGAGACTCCTTGTAGCAGGGGTCATGGAGACTGAAGACATCCTCTAACTAGACACAACTCCTATTGAAGAGAGGGGAAGACGAACACACTTACAAAAACTTTGACCCAAAATTTACCTTGCCTAAAAGATGTGCAGGGACAAAAGCAAAGCAGAGATTGAGCAAATGTCCAACCAATGACTGGCCCAACCTGAGACTCACACCATGCGAGACAGCCGACCCCTGACCCAAATAATGACATTCTGCTCTGCTTGCAGATGGGAGCCTAGCATAGTTGTCCTCTGAGTGGCTCCACTGAATGGGTGATGGAAACAGATGCAAAGACCCACAACCAAAGATTGTGTGGAGCTCTGGGGGTCTTGTAGAAGAGTGGGGGCAAGGGATAGAGATGAAGGAACAGGAGCTCGACAGGGAGACCTAGAGAGCCAACTAAGCAGGGGCCAGGAGAGCCTAAGGGCCATGCATGGACTACAACTAGGCCCGCTACACAGTTGTAGCCAGGGAAGTTTCATCCTCCTATAGGTCCCCTACTAAGGGTAATGGGGCTATCTGTGACAAGGTCTCTGTTGCCTGCATTTCAATCACTTTCCCTGGCAGGGCTACCTCACCAAGCAATAGGAGAAGATGGTGCTCTCAGTCCATGTGTCACTTGAGTTGCTCGGGTTGGTGGGAGGCTCCCTGTCTCCGAGGAGTAGAGGAGGGTGGATAGGGGGAACAAGGAGAAAGGGTGGGACTGGGAGGAGAAGAGGGAGGTGGCTAAAATTGGGATGTAAAATGAACAAATACAAATTTAAATTATAAAAAAAACAGTCCTTAAGGTAGGAACCCTATGGTCAAGAGCATTTGGCATCAAAATTCCTGCAGTGACTGCTTCACTCCATTTCAGATCATATTTTAGATTCAGGAAAAGGACTCGTTGCCTTGTAACTACTATCTACTGCATAGGCCGGACTTGTGGGTTTTCTGTTCTATAGCAATATTCTGCACACACCCAGTCCTTTCACACATTCCATGTCACAACTAAGTCCATTAGTAAGTGTTCTGGGTTAATTATTTTTTTTTATGTTGCCTTCTTGGTTTTTTCAATAGAATTCTTGTTTATTGAAAAAAAAAAGTGAAAGCCAGACTTGATGATTTACTTTTTTTAACAAATCAATTTAGAATCTAAGGAGGGATGAGTACGAATTTTTGGTTTTGATGACATAATAAGAACTTGTCAACAAGCTGTTAATCAAGAAGTAAAGACAACAGGCAGACAGGCCATATGAGTATATACATATTATATGTAAGTCAATATCATCTAAATAAATTAAATAGTCTTATATCCCCTAAGGAAATAGAAGCTGTCATCAAAAGATTTCCATGAAAATGAAAACAAACAAACAAACAAACAAAAAACCCAGGGCCAGACAGTTTCAGTGCAGAATTCTACCAGACCTTCAAAGAAGAGGTAACACCAATACTGTTTGAAAAAAAGAAAAAGAAAAAGAAAAATTTTATTGAAATTAAAATTAACATGTCTCAACTTTTTTGTCCTTTTGATGTCATATTTACCAATTTACCTTAAAATAAAATGATATTAGCTAATCATACCATTAAGTTATTATGGAGAAATAAAAGTTTAGTAGTTAATAGCTAGCAGGATAGACTATATTCTTGTAGAGTACAAATAGTTTCTGACTATTGACCTTTTAACTATTTTTTAATTATTTTTATTTTTATTAATTACAGTATTCTTTAAATTATTCCACAAAACAGAAACAGAAGAAACATTACCAACTTCATCCTATGAGGCCACAGTCACCTTGATACCTAAACTGCACAAACAAAGAAAGAGAATTTCAGACCAATTTCTCTTATAAACATTAACACAAAAATACTCAATAAAATTGCAAATCAAATCCAAGAACACATCAAAATTATCATCCAGTATGACCAAATAGGCTTTGTCCCAGGTATGCAGGGTTGGTTCTGTACACAGAAATCTATCAATGTAATCCACTATATAAACATACTGAAACACACACACACACACACACATACATGATCATCTCCTTAGATGCCAAAAAACATCTAACAAAACCCAACACCTGTTCATGTTTAAATTTTTGGAAAGATCAGGGATACAAAGCACTTACCTAAACATAGTAAAGACAACTTACAGCAAGCCTATAGCCAATATCAAACTAAACAGAGAGAAACTTAAATCAATTCCACTGAAATTAGGGGTCTGACTGTAAGGAGAGTGGGGGTGTAATCAGGATGTAATGTGAATAAATAAATAAAAATTTCAAAAAAGGATCATCCTTAATAATCAGGAAAAAAAATGTGTGTGTGTTTTGAAAGTTATACCATGTTTCCCATTTAAGCTATTATATTACTTATCCCCTCAAATGGGCTTTAGTCTTATATTAAATAATCTAATTCACAATAATTTTAGAAGAAATGGAAATCATGGGGCTAATTTCAATTTTAAAAGCTTAAATAGAACAACACATTGTTAAAGTGCTTGAGATTATAATAATTAAACCTTTTCTCCCTTCCCTTTCCTGCCTCTAAAATTCTCTGACACCCATCCACACCATCCTTCAAATATGTGGTCTATCCAATCAGTGATTGTTATTGCATGAATATATGAATATACATGTGTGTGCATGTGTACACATACATATTTCTAAATATAACCTATTTCCCACGCTTAAGACACAGGCAACATTGCAAAAGAGGGGGGGAAAGATTGTAAAAGCGGGAAGAGCAGTGCACTTATTGTGAGACTGTGTTTTCTAGTAATATCAGAATTTTTACCCATAAAGTCTGCTTCAATGTGAGATAGACAAGAATGGCACCAATGGACATGCCAAAACAGATTGGGAAAAGCCCGCAATACATCAACTACACCCCTCCACCCACACACACAAACTATAGGCAAAATGAGTAAAACTGGGATTTAGATCCTGTTTGTTGTCCAGTCCAAGTGGTCATCCCTGAAAACATACATACATTTAGCAACACATTTTAAAATATTCTACTGCTACATTCAGTTGGTTTTTCAAATGAAAATCACTTCTTAGATGAGTAAAAATCTTTGTGTGTGTCTGTGTTTGTGTGTTTGTCTGTGTGTGTGTGTGCGTGTGTGTGTGTGTGTGTGTGTGTGTGTGTGTGGTTTCATGAGATGTGGTTAAACTGATCTTGGATTTTTGATTTGCTGATATATTCTTTCAAAAGATGTTTTTCCATTATTGGTTCAGAGCTTCCCATCTTACCTTTAACATATAATTTTAGTCTACAATAAGCAGTATTATACTAGACTTTGGAAAAATTTATTTGGCCCAATTTAGCTTCCTTTCCTTCCAGTTCATATTATTAAATATGCCATTACATTTCAAAAAGCTGTGTATGAAAACTTTAGTTTACAATATACTTAGCCAGTTTCCAAAGATTATGGTCATGCAATTAAAGGATGTATTTACTTCACTGAGAAGACATACTATTCATGGTGCATTGATACTAGGCATTGGATGAGTGAGGCTTTCTCAGAGGACATTAATAATGCTCAGATCTGATGTGGAAATTGTAAAAAGGGACCTGATTTTGGAGAGAATGCTCCTGTCTATTCTCAGTTACTTGTGATGAGCTCCATTCACCTGGTTTCTAGATTATAGTGAGGGCAGCTGCTACTGCAATGTAAGAACCAAGAAAACGCCCAGTGCAGTTTGGAAGGCAGGGCTGTCAGGCAGTTTCCTTTAATAGGATCAAAGTCTAAGCAGTAAACATACAAATGCTTCATCAGGGCAAAGTCACGGGACTAGATCAAATGCAATCCATCCTTTAAACCAAGCTATCTCTAGAGGGTATTTGAAGTGACATTAGAATGATTAGCATAACAAATTGACCCTGTTGTTTATTATTTTTTAATAACTGTCTAATGATAGTATGCATTCAATGACAAAATTTGTGCTGGGTTAAAATTTTTCCCAGAAGGCTTCATGTACTATAAACTTGGTCTATATTGCAGTCATGTTGAAAGATGTAGGGACCCTTGAAGAGTGTCTAGAGGAATGTAATTAGATAATGAAGGGCATCTCTTCAGAAAAAGATTGATGGTGAAATCATCTCTAGGTTCCTGGAGAGTCGGTAGTTATAAAAGAAAGGGCCAGATGTCCAGATTCTCCCTTGTGACTTTTCTCTCAATAAAGTGATCTGCGTTTGTGCCCTTACCATTGGGGAGCCTTGAGCCTTGGACTCTTTCTAGAGAGCGATGAAAGGTGTGGCCTAATGAACCTCTTCTCATTACCCATTCTCAGGTATTTCATTGTGTCCTGAGAAATAGACTATTGTGCCTAGTGAGTAAAAAGTATCTCAAACAGTTTACTACAAAATTATAGAAAATAGGCAACATTTGTGTTAGACATCATATAAAAATTAAACAACATACTTAAGTTGTTTCCGTTTCCTTATGTTCCCAGCATTACTTTTGATTCTAACTTGTTTTCTATCTTGTGTTTGAGTAGCACTCCCCAGTTTTTATTACACAATCCTTCCATTTATGGTCTCAGTAGTTAAAATTCATGTGCTTAAATTATTGGCAGACAAAATTATCATCTCATTTTACAATCATTTAGTAATATGCTATTGCTGCTTAAAAATCTGGACACATAAACTGGATTTTATGTTTCAATTTTCCCTATTTATTTACTAAGTGGGATAAATATAATCCAGTTATCAGCTAACATGAAGATTCTAAATATCTTGTGAGTTATATAAAACCTTGATCTAGACATGATGGCTTATGCCTATTATCTAGCACTTGTGAGGTGTAAGGTAGGGGGAATTGGGGCTCCATGGTGAGAATCCTGACTCAAAAAGAACCAACAGGACAAAGCAGATCTCAGATAAAAACTAACACAATTGTTAGGTAATTCCTTCCCATTTTCTGAGATCTGGAATTAAGGAAAAAGGAGGGATGCAAGAGAGAGAGAGAGAGAAGTGAAGCACATGTCTCTAGACATCTATTCAGTCTTTAGAGAAAACTCACGTATGTTATATAATGCTTTCCTTCACCCACTATAGGATGCCCATGTATGAAGTAGAAGTTACCAGTTTCTTTGAAGACTCTGTTATGTCATGTGATATTTTTCTAGAATCTATCTTGTAAAAGGGCACCTGATGTTTTGCTGTAAGCTATTTCATGGGAGAGTAATGATTTGGGCCAGCTGTAAACATCCTTGGGTGGACACTGAGGAGAAGAGATATATAGAAGATATGTAGACAGTGAGACAACACTTTTTGGATGATATTGCTTCGCTGGTCTTCATTCTTTGACATTTCACTTTGCAAAGAGAGATGCTCCAGAGAACTTCTTGGGAAAATTCAACTGAGTGTTGTAGCTTTTGCTGACTCGGTCCAACTCAGTGGAGTCTTACTGTTTCTGCTGAATCACGTTGATTCATGTTGCTGTTTGGCCTTGGCATTTGGACTAGACTGCTGGCATCCAGACAATGAAGAGTGGACTCTCCCCAAGGAACTACTTCTAAAAAGATTCACAGCCCCCTTTTCCTAATAATCTTCTTTTCACTCTATCTCTGCTCAATGGGTTAGAAGGGTTGTAGAAAACGTTAGGAACCCTATTTAAAGTTGGTTTGTGAAGAATCTAAGCTTTCACATGTGCTGTGATGAGTCATCTTGCTTTTGACAGTTCTAAGCTTAGTCCTATAGCATCATTTAATTATCATTATCATCTAATTCATATGGCCCATTTGAAATGAAATTTTAAGTATTAAATTCTCACAAGTCTTTAAAAATGTTTGAATTTTTATTTTGAAAAGCTGTGGTTTCTGAAAATGATATTTTATATCTAAGGTATGTCCATGTGCTGGTGTGTGATGTGTCCAAAGTAACAGAGCTTAACGAGGGAACTACTGTGAACTATCCCCACTATATAAACATTGTCTGGCTAAGATGAGGCTTGTCATGCATTGTGATTTCTAATAGATTCAAAGATCTACTATGTTTCTTCCATTCCTGCCATTACTCTACATACTTTTTTGTTAATTAACCTATTTATTTACTTTACATCCCAATAGCAGCATCCCTTTCCTCCTTTCCTCCCTCCTGCCCAGTCCTTCTCACTCCCTTCTCCTCCCCCACCCTCAGAAAAGGGGAGGCCTCCCATGGATATCAACCCTTCTTGGCATGTCAAATACCTGTAGATCTAGGCATATTTCATCCTGTTGAGTCTAGACAAAGCTTGTTAGGGGAAAGGGATTCAAAGGTAGGCAACAAAGTCAGAGAGAGCCCCTGCTCCAGGTGTTAGGGGAATCCCATGAAAACCAAGGTGCACACCTGTTACATATATGTGGGGGTCTTAGGTTCAGCCCATGCATGCTCTTTGGATGTGGTTCAGTCTCTGTGAGTCCCTATGGGCCCAGGCTATCTGCTTATGCAGATTTTCTTGTGACCTCTCTGGCTCCTTCAATCATTTGTCCTCATCCTCCACAAGATTCTCCAAGCTACACCTAATTTTGACTGTGGGTCTCTGCATCTGTTTCTATCAGCTGCTCGGTAAAGTCCAGAAGAGGACATTTATGCCAGGCTACTGTCTGCAAGTATAGCAGAATGTTACTAATAGTGTCAAGGGCTGGCTCTTTCTCATGACATGAGTCTCAAGTTGGGCCAGTCATTGGTTGGCCTTTCCCTCAATTTCTGCTTCATCTTTATCCCAGAGCATCTTGTAGGCAGGAAAAAATTGTGGGTCAAAGGTTTTGTGGGTTGGTTTGAGTCCCTACACCTCCATTTGAATTCTTGCCTGGTTATAGGGGGTGGACATTTCAGGTTCCAATCCCTGGTTGCTAGGAATCTCCAATAGAGTCGCCGTCATAGATGTTTCTCTTGTCGTAGGTTTCTGTCTCATCCCAGAGATGGCCCCCGTTCTCTCTCTGTCAGTCCTCCCCATGCTAGTTCTCTCCCCAACCCATCTCCCAGCCATTTACCTCTCTCCATCCACCTCTTATGTCTGTTTTATTTCCCCTTCTGAGTAAGATTGAGCATCCTCCTTTGGGCCCTCCTTGTTAGTTAGCTTCTTGAGGTCTGTGTGTTGTAGCATGGTTACATTTTATTTTAAATGTTCAACATCCGTACTCATCAGGGAGATATAAATCAAAACCACTCTGAGATTCCATGTTATACCCACCAGAATGGCTAAGATTAAAAAAAAAAACGTAAGTGACCCCACACACCTCATAATGTAGATCATGAAAACAATAGAGGGAAAAAACTGACCATACAGGGGAAACTAAATGACGTTATCAGTAGACTTTGAAACCTAAGCTTCAGAGACCAACAGCAGCTGAGCAAGCGATTTGGAAAAAAAAAGAGGGGGGGAGCAGAGGTACATATTTCACTTGATGTAATGGGACCATGAGCCTGAGAAATAGGAGTTGAAGCCCTTAATAGGCAACACTAAGTCTAGAAACTAGGGACAAGACAAAAGAATCCAGAATTCTGATACCATTAGATACTGGTTCAAAAAACAAAAACAAAAACAAAACAAAGACATAGCACAGAATAATGAGAGAGGTCCATGGTAAGATGCTTACTATAGAAGTACAAGTACCCAAGTGTGACACTCTAGGACCCATGAAGAAAGCTGGCTTTACTGTATATTCTATAGCAGTAGTACAATGTATGTGTATGTCTCTCTGTGTGTGTTGGGGGTGTGGGGGTGGAGTGAAGGTGGTAGGCTGTGGTAGGCAGATTCAGAGTACTTCCTAATGGCCAATCCTCATATGTGAGCCTTGGTTCAATAGAAGAAGAATACGCACACGAAATCCTCTTACCTACACACTCAAACAAATATATATATAAGCAAGGTATTATACTTGAATTTCTCTTCTGAAATTGGTCTCAGAACCTAACAGACCTATACTTTATTACAGTGCAATTTCACATGCTGATTTGCAAACTAGAACTGTGAAAACTGTAGATTCAAGGAAGCATTAGGAATTTCTCCTTTAATGTGTTCAGGAAGTAGCTCTAGTAGGTTGTTTTTCAAATTCTAGGGAAGTAACACAGGGAGAGAGAGGAAAGAACCATTCTGAGCAGTGCCCAAGAGGCTGTATCAGCTTCCTCCTGCCTATAAGTCATGATGAAAATGCAGAGCCCTTGAAGTTTCAGTTGCCTTTCAGTAAAAAATAAAAATTATGGCATCAGTAAAGATATGGTAGATGTGTAAGAATTAAGTTAATTACATTATGCCAACTGCCAAATAGGTAAAGCCCTATTGCCCACCCTCCAGTTCAGGCATCATGTTTTATCAGTCCCCTATTCTGATGGTCTCTCCTCCAAACATGGGTTTATTTTATTTCTAAGCCAAAATCTATCATGAAGCTCTCATATCTAGTCTCAGTATAAGAAAACATTAACTAGGCAAGATGTGGTGGTACAGGCCTGTGAGACCAGTACTCGGGGAGGCAGAGGCAGGCAGTAAATCTCTGTGATTTCAAAGCCAGCCTGCTCTACAAAGTGAGTCCAGGCCAGCTAAGGATACATAGAAAACTCTGTCTAAAAAAAAAATAGCTACTATTCTCTCATTTTTAAATTTATTTAGGTATTTGCTTTGCTTTGTTAATGAGGTATCTACCTATGGAGCCCAGGCTGACCTGAGACTTGTTATGTACACAAGTGTGGCTTCAAAATCATGATTCTGAGGACATGATCTCCTGAGGGCTGGGATTACAGGCATGCATCATCATACCCAACAACAGCAATAACAAAACATTTTGAAAATGAGGTTCTGTGCTCAGAGTGTTAAAAAAGAAAGGATATCAGGTATGAAATACAAAGTATTTGGAATGATAATACAAAGTATTATCATTAGATAGAAATACAAGGTATTTGGAATGATAATGCTTCTATAGAAATGCAAATGTCTTTGTTCCTGTAATAAATCTAATATTGACAAATCTCTCAGGCAATAAATAACGAGTTTTTGCATTACTTCTTCAAACAAAATAATCAAATGCCCTCCACAGTTGTTCTTGTGTTCAACATGAACAGGCTTTCTGTGAGTGTGTCTGCATATACCTGGATATGAATAAGCAGCACTCATGCTCCAACACTCTCATACACTTTGTTGACATTAGAGCAATCGATTTTGCATCCCTAAGGACAGAGGAAGCAATAGAAATATTCTGTAATTAAGAAGACTACCCACATTCTTAAGTTGCTTTAATGGCAAAATGAGCAAGAATGGCACTGAAGCCACATGCTACTCTCAAGGATGGGAAGCTAGCTCCTCAGGTTTATACACATCACCCTCACCGCTGACATCAACAGCTTTTTGTGATTCCTGCCACGTGCTTCTGAATAGGTGGATATTTATGAGATGTGATGATAAAAACAACTTATTATATTATTTTGAGTAATACTTTAATAGGCATATTTTCTTATATTCATTTATTTCTGCTGGTTTGAGAGAATCAATGTGCCTCTTTATAGTTTCCAAAGGTGGGAGGCTATGGTGCAAGTAACAATCAAAAGCATTCAATGGGTTACTGCCAAAAGGCTTCAGGACTCTATATGACTGAAGCCGTAGTAGACATATTTTGCCAACAACCTGAATTATCTTGGGAGAAGATATATCCTCAAAGGAGTCTATCAGAGCTGAACTTGAGGATACCAAACAGAAAGATCAGCTAGGCTATACTAACAACTAACCACCTAAACACAGATACCATGAAAAATTACACATAGGCCAAGTTAATCTTTTATAAATTTACAGCAGTAGAAAATTAAGATATTTCATTTCTGTGGTTTGCATTATATTTCCTTCCTTGATGTTTGTATTTTGAAGATTGGACAAGTTTCTTTTTAGTTGGACTGTTTTTTAAAAGATATTCAGAATGTTAGAAAAATAAAAATATACTGATAAATATATACAAAAATATACATGCAGTTTTACTTCCCAAGTATTTCAGTGTATATGATTTGACATATGGAATTTATTAGATATCTTTCTCTGTTTTTGTCTCTCTCTCTCTTTATTTCTCTCTCACACACACATACACATTACAGTATAGGCAGAAAGAATACCTCTTTAAAAGGTAAGAAAGGCAAATTGATCCTGAGATTTCACCTTACAACCATCAGAATGGCTAAGATAAAAAACTCAAGTGTCAACACATGCTGGAGAGAATGTGGAGAAAGGAGAACCCTCCTCCACTGCTGGTGGGAATGTAAACTTGTACAACCACTCTGGAAATCAATCTGGCACTTTCTCAGACAGTTAGGAATAGCATTTCCTCAAGATCCAGCTATACCATTCCTAGGCATAAATTCAAAAGATGCTCAAGTATACAACAAGGACGTCTGCTCAACCATGTTTGTAGCAGATTTATTTGTAATAGCTAGAAGCTGGAAACAATCCAGATGCCCCTCAACTGAGGAATGGATACAGAAATTGTGGTATATCTACACAATGGAATATTACTCAGCGATAAAAAACAAGGAAATCATGAAATTTGCAGGTAAATGGTGGGAACTGGAAAAGATCATCCTGAGTGAGATATCCCAGAGGCAGAAAGACACACAGGGTATATATACTCATTCATAAGTGGATATTAGACATATGATATAGGATAAACATACTAAAATCTGCACAGCTAAAGAAACTAATCAAGAAGGGCAACTCTGGCTAAGATGTTTAATCCCCATTCAGAAAGGCAAAGAGGATGGAGAGCAGAAAAGGGAGGGAACAGGGAACAGGACAGGAGCCTGCCACAGAGGGCCTCTGAAAGGCTCTACCCTGCAGGGTATCAAAACAGATGCTAAGACTTATGACCAACCCTTGGGCAGAATACAGGGAATCTTATGAAATAAGTGGGAAATAGTAAGACCTGGAGAGGACAGGAGCTCTACAAGGAGAGTAACAGAACCAAAAAAATCTGGGCACAGGGGTCTTTTGTGAGACTGATACTCCAAACAAGTACCATGCATGGAGAAAACCTAGAACCCCTGCACAGATGTAACCTATGGCAGTTCAATGTCCAAGTGGGTTCCATAGTAATGGGAACAGGGACTGTCTCTGACATGGACTGATTGGCCTGCTCTTTGATCACCTCCCCCTGAGGGGGAAGCAGCCTTACCAGGCCACAGAGGAAGACAATGCAGCTACTCCTGATGGGACCTGATAGAGTAGGATCAGAAGGAAGGGAAGGAAGTCCTCCCCTATCAGTGGACTGGGGGAGGGGCATGGGTAGAGAAGAGGGAGGGAGGATGGGACTGGGAGGGGAGGAGGGTGGGGTCTACAACCAGGATACAAAGTAAACAAATTGAAATTAATTAAAATAAATTTTTTAAAAAATGTAAAAAGAAAAAGAAAAAAAAGAAAGGCAAAGTTTAAGAATTAGAAATAGACACATTAACATGACCTAGGAACTAGACAAAGTTGGTGACCAGATCCTAATAGCTCAGGCCGCAATCCTATGCTCTCATCAAGGGTGGAGTAAAGCGCAGACAGATTTGATGGTCCAGGCAGCACAAATGGGTAGAGAACCTGTCAGGGCAGAGAAGCAGACGCTCCTGCATTGAACACCATCCAGGGTGACATCATATCAACACCAATGGTTCACGTTCACCCTTAGGAAGGGTCCTTACTATACCTTGTTATGTTCAGAACAGAGTCTACATTCCTGGTACACGGTGACATAACCTCCATATGGGCTTCCCAGCAAATTTGCTGCTATTTTAATTATACTCTTTTTGTAAAACTTATTTGTTAATTTTTTATTTATTATAATTTATTCACTTTGTATTCTAGCTGTAGCCTCCTCCTCCTCTCCCAATCCTACCCTCCCTCTCTCTTCTCCTCTCATGTCCCACCCCCAGTCCATTTAGGGGACTGATAGTGTTTGTCACACTTCCCTTACTAGGGGACCAACATGAAGTCCAAGCTTTCAATCAGGTACATATATGTAGGGAGCCTAGGTCATAGGTCCAGCACATACCTGGTACTTGGTTGGTGATTCAGGCTCTGAAAGGCCCCCTGGGTCCAGATTAGTTGACTGTGTTGGTCTTCTTGTGGAGCTCCTGTTCCCTCCAGGTCTTTCTATCCTTTCTCCTACTTTTCCAAAAGGCTCCATCCACTATGCCCAATGTTTGGCTGTAAGTCTCAGCATCTGTTTCAATCTGTTTCTGGGAGAGGTCTCTCAGAGGACAACTATGCTAGGCAAACATAGCAGAGTGTCCTTAATATTGTCAGGGGTTGGCCCTCTCCCACGGTATGAGCAGGCATTGGTTGGACATTCCCTCAATCTCTGCTTTATCTTTATACCGGCACATCTTGTAGGCAGGATAAATTTAGGGTCAAAGTTATTGTAGATGGGTTGGTGTTCCCCTCCCTCTGCTAGGAGTCCTGTCTGGTTAGAGAGTAGCCTCTTCAGTGTCCATGTCCCCCACTAGTAGGGATCTCTGCTAGAGTCACCTCAAATCCTCCCAGGAACCTACCCTGTTCGGTCTCTAGCCAGGCTCAGAGATGACTGAGACCATGCTTTCTCTTCTCTCTGCAAGCCATGTGTCATCTTGCCTTCTCCCCTCTTTTTACCCCATCCCAATTCTCCTCACGTCAGATCCCCACCCTCATTTCCCTTGGTACACTCTTTCCTATCTGTTCCCTCCCTTAGAGCACTTCCACTGTCTATTCTATTTTCTCTTCTCAATGAGATTCATGCATCCCCCTATGGGCCATCTGTGTTAGCTTCCTTGGGTCTGTGAATTGTAGTATGTCTATCCTGTACTCTATGGCTAATATCCACTAATGAGTATATACCATGTGTTTCTGGGTTTGGGTTACCTCACTCAGGATGATCTCTTCAAGTTCCATCCATTTGCCTGCAAATTTTATCATTTCCTTGCTTTTAATAGCCAAATAGTATTCCATTGTGTAAATGTTCCACAATTTTTGTATCCATTCTTCAGTTGAGGGACATCTAGGTTGTTTCAAGCTTCTAGCTATGGTGAATAAAGCTGCTAAGAATATAGTTGAACAAATGTCTTTGTTGAATGGTGGAGCATCTTTTTGGTATATGCCCAGGAGAGGTATATTTGAGTCTTGAGGTATAGCTACTCCTAGTTTTCTGAGAAACCACCAGACTGATTTCCAAAGTGGTTGTACAAGTTGCCACTCACACTAGCAATGAAGAAGTGTTCCTCCTATTCAGTATCCTCGCCAATATGTACTTTCACTTGAGTTTTTAATCTTAGCCATTCTGACAGGTATAAGATGTAATCTCAGAGTTATTTTGATTTGCATTTCCCTGATGGCTAATGAAGTTAAGCACTTTTTAAAGTGCTTCTCAGCCATTTGAGATTCCTCTGTTGAGAATTCTGTTTAGTTCTGTACCCCTCTTTTTAAATAGATTACTTGCTTTGGTGGTATCTAATTTCTTGAGTATCTATCTATCTATCTATCTATCTATCTATCTATCTATCTAT
>JAQQSO010002955.1:0-13959 GCA_028658305.1 Pachyuromys duprasi
AAAAAAAGACTACAAGTTGTGGACATGCTGAGTTGTTCAGAGATTTGGGAAGTCAAGATACCTTTTCATCCATGTTCTTAAGATCTGACAGAACAGCCAGCCTGTAACTTTAGATAATGAGATAAAAGGACAGGAGGAAAAAGGTCTGGAAAAGTTTCAAGATGTAATAGGATATGAGAAAACCGTCATCAAACTAGGCACCAGTCTTTCTTTCTCTTTGTCTCACGGTTTAACAGGGTCTCATTGTGCAGCCCAGGCTGGTGTCAAACTTAGGATCCTCTTTTCACGTCCTTAATTCTAGGATAACAGACATAATTGCGTGTGCCATGGTGCTCAGCGCAGTGCTGATATTCCTGAAGCAGGAAAGAAAATAATATTTAGCGTACCCAAAAAGTGTGTTGCCTTGCAGCATCAGAAAATAAATCTGGTTAATCACTGTTCTGAAGGGGGGGGGGGGTTCTCCTCTTCTTCTTCTTCTTCTTCTTCTTCTTCTTCTTCTTCTTCTTCTTCTTCTTCCTCCTCCTCCTCCTCCTCCTCCTCCTCCTTCTCTTCCTCTTCCTCCTTCTCTTCTTCCTACTTTTCTTTTTAAAACAGGGGTTCTCTGAGTAGTCCTGGCTGTCCTGGAACTTACTCTGTAGACCAGGTTGGCTTCAAACTCCGAGATCTGCCTGCTTCTGACTCCTGCTTCTTATTCCTCCCACTACGCTTTGCTTTAAGGAAGAATTTCTTATGAGTGTATCCAGAAACAAAAGCAGGAAGGCAGTTGTACCATAGGAGAGACGAAAATCAGGACCTCACATTGACACAGCCTTTCCTGTAGCTTTTGCTACTGGTTTCTCTAAGACATCATGTGTTGTCTCTCCAAACCAGTTGAAGAAACTACCTTTTTTAAAAAACAAAACAAAACAAAACAAAAAACCATATATATATATATATGTATATGTGTATATGTATATACACGTATACGTATATACGTATATATATATATATATATATATATATATACATATATGAGTTCTCTATCTGCATGTATACCTGCATTCCAGAAGAGGGCATCAGATCCCTGTCTAGATGTTCATGAGCTACCATGTGGTTGCTGGGAATTGAACTCAGGACCTCTGGAAGAGCAGACAGTACTCTTAACTGCTGAGGCATTGCTCCAGCCTTTTAAAAAAATGTTTTATCCCAGAAAATACATACTATCTTCTGGGGAATTTCAGATTCCCCAGATGCATCTGATTGGTTCATAAAGATGAAGGGCTTATTTTGATCCACTCAAATATATGACTCTTGGAGTATTCACATGGTCCAGGCAAGACTTTTGGGTAGGTAGGTGGGGAACAGTTTGTTATAAGATGCTTACATACTTTAGTTATCCATCTCTAAGTTTCCTTGTAGTGAGAATTCTGAAATTTTGGTTCCTTTAAAAAAAACACAGAAATATTATGAGAGTGTTTTTGTTTTAATCCCAGGTGTGAGTATATGGCCCTGCTTCGAAGCAGCTGACTATGATTTGCCTCGTGCTCTAAGGAGGTATGGTTTTGCCAGCTGCAGATGGTTTCTGTGATTGTGTGACATTTGGATTTTTGGAACTTTTCAGAGGGTATATAAATGCTAGAACCCTGATAGGCATGATTGGTGGTTGCTTAGAGGGGTTGTTTGTAGTTTGTTAGTAGTTGTGCACAAAGAAGAAACATGAAGAAAGATTTCTCTCTCCCTCCCCCTTTTTCCTTTTCTCTCTTTCCCCTCTACTTTCTCTTCTACCTAGTGATAGGGGTGAAAATGGGTGGAGGGGGGATGAAGAGTAGGAAAAAGAAGAACCCACAAAGTAGCAAAGACCATCTACATTTTTTCAAATGATCTCATGTAGTCCTCATCTGGACTGAAAATCTGCAGTGTTCTTTCCAGGTGCTACAAATCAAAAACTTGGATTCATTTGCAAACTCATTTCTCTTTAGCTTTCACCCTTGTCCACTTTTTTATTTATTCATGTCATTAAACAGTTGTAGAATTACGGTCAAATGCCAGGATTGATTTGAAGCCTCACAGATATAATAACATACAGAGTCTCTGACCTGAGAGTCACTCTCAGTTGTTTTAAAATTTATTTTCTTTATTATCCTTTACTCTCTCTCTCTGTTTAATAGAGTTGCTTATAAGAGTGTAGATGAGGGAATATTTACAGGAGAATGGCAACTTACCAGTGTCTCTACCATTGAAAAAAAATGTCTTTCATTTCCCTAGTAACCATTAATTAACTGCATAAAAATGCTCAGGGGAGGAGGGGACTTGAATGTCCTTCCTCACTCCGTGATTGTGGTGATTGGAATAGGTATGGCCTCCATAGACTCATGTGTTTGAATGCTTGGATCATGGGGAATGAGGCTATTAGGAGGTGTGGCCTTTGTGGAAGAAATGTGTCATTGTGGGGGCACACGCATGCACACGAACACACACACACACACACACACACACACACACACACACAGGCTATGCTCAAGCTACGCCCAGTGTGACACACAGTCTCCCTTTACCTGAAGATCAAGATATAGAGTTCTCAGCTCCTTCTCCAGCACCGTGTCTGCCTGCACACTGCCATGTTCCTTGGCATGATGACAATAGACTAAACCTGTGAACCTGTAATCCAACCCCAATGAAATGTTTCCCTTCATAAGAGTTGCCATGGTCCTGATGTCTCTTCACAGCAATAGAACCCTAACTAAGACAATGATGAAATGTTAGTAGGCCCACTCTTGTGCAGGTCTTGCACAGGTAACCACAGAGTTCATGGCTGAAAAAACCAGAGTATACCTAGAAGTGTTATATTATTTCCTAACACTCCATCCTTTCTATCTTCTCTTCCACCATGTTCTCTCAGTCGTGAAAGGGATGATATAAATTTAGGGCTGGTTATGCAACAGCCACTTAATCTCTGAGTCTCTTTAGTAACCATCTCCCAGTGCAAGAAGCTGACAAAAACTGCCAGCACCACTAATATATAGGTGTAAAAATAAATATTTAGATGACAAATAGATAAGCAAAATGTGTCTATTTAAGCACCGACTGTGGTGGCACATGCTTTTAATCCTGGCACTTTGGGAGGCAGGTGGATTCTTGTGAGTTTGAGACCAGCTTTGTCTACATAGTGAGTTCCAAGCATGGTCTACATAGTAAGACCCTGTCGAAAAACGAACACATGCCCATCTAGCAAAATGGCAGCAGTGTGTTCTCCTCTAAGACCTACAATTTCTTTAACTGTGTTTTTCTTTTTAATCAGTTTCCAGTACTAAGAGTGAACTCTCTCCCGTGGAACAGGGCTCATAGTCCACCTGAAGTGGTTGGTTACCTCCATAGCAGTCACACTGCTACATAGCAGCACTACTGTATCAGTGGGCACAGTTTACATGGCAGTTAGCAGTAGAGCAGGGAGGGTGTGCTGATGAGTAAAAAGGTTGATGACCTTTATGCTCCAGCATAGTATTATCATTTTGTTTCAGTTGTCAGACATAATTTTAAAAACTTAAAAAAGAATACAGTATTTTTTTTTCATTTTTTGTCATTTTCTTCTTACATTTTAAGATTTCTCTCTTTTTAAAAAATTAATTTTTAGGTTAACTTATTTTATGTGTTTAAGTTTTTTACCTGCGTTCATAATGCCCACTGAGATCAGAAAGGAGCGTCAGATGTTGTGGAATAGCATATGAGACTTTCTAGGGCTTCTCTGCCCCAGCTAGTTCTCTAATAATCAAGACAGTGCTCTTTAAGATTATTAAGAGCTTTAAGGCACCATGACTGGGCAGGTCTCATCTCTCTCTGCTGTTTTACTGTTTCCCAGCTACACATCCCAAGTTCCTTGCCACATTTGTTTCTACCTGGACTGCTTCTGTCCCCCCAGGCCAGACCTCACAGCCTTGAGCTCATCGTTCCTACTGCCCCCTGACTACTTTCTTCTCCCCTGCTTCCTCTCTTGCTTCTACATTTTCTGCGTCCTCTCTCTCCTCCTGGTCCTTCTCTGATCCCAAGCCCAGGAACCTAAGCTCTGCCTACTTCTCTTATGCCCAGTTATAGGCTTCAGCAACTTTATTAATCAATTAACTTTAAATTAGGTAGAGCAAGATTTACACTACAAAGACCAGTGTAGGATGTACTTGTCTCAGCTGCAATCAGCTCTGTCAGGAGCCAGTATTCAGCATTAGAATACACAGCACCAAACCAACCCCTAAGTCAGATGTCCTAGAACTGCAGTTCTAGATGGTTGTAAGCCACCATGTGGGTGCTGGAAACCAAACTTCTGTTCTCTGGAAGACACCTAGTGCTCTCAACCACTGAGCCATCTTCCCAGCCTAGATTTTTTTTTTTCTGTAATCTTTATCTTTTTGTTTAGAGAAAGTTCTTTAACCATTATTTTAGTACATGTTTGCTGGTGACAAATCCCCTTAGTTTTCCTTTGTTGGTAACATCTTAATTTCCTCTTTATTCTCAAAGAATATTTTTACCATGTATAGAATTTCTGGGCAGGCTAATAGTTTAGTTTAATTAATCAATTAGTTAATCAGTTTTATTCAGCTTTTGGTACCTGTTCTCCTTCTTTCTGGATTTTGTTGAGAAATACGGTATCATTGCAAATTATTTCTCCAATATACATAAGTGACATTGGATAGCCTCATAGAATTACTTAGTTCTTGAGTCTTCCTTCTCTATCTTATTATTGATACTCTATATTGATTAGTTTTGGGTCAGCTTTATTTATGCTGAGGTCATCTGGGAAGAGGGAACCTCAATTGAGAAAATACCTTCATCAGGTAGACCTGTAGGCAAACTAGCAGGTATTATTATTATTGATGTGGGAGGGCCCAACAGTGCCACCTCTGGGCACATGGTTCTAGATTGTATTTAAAAAGTAACCTGCATGAGTGAGGAGGAACAGGCCCTAAGCCATGTTCCTTCATGGTCTCTGCTCCAGTTCCTGCCTTGGCTTTTCTCAATAACAGAACATGATCTGGAAGTATCAGCCAAACAGGCCCTTCCCTCCCTAAGTTTGCTGTTAGGAAGTGTTTTATAACAGCAATGGAGAACAAACCATGATGCCATCCTCTGAGATTTTTTTTTCAAGACAGGGTTTTTCTGTGTAGCCTTGGCTATCCTGGACTTGTTTTGTAGACCAAGCTGGCTTTGAACTCACAGAGATCCACCTGCCTCTGCCTGGGATTACAGTCATGTGCCACCATGCCTGGTGAGATGTTTTTCTTCTTTTGGTTATTTATTTGTTTGATTTTAGATATGGGAGGGCAATTAAGACAGGATTTCACTGTGTATAACAGGGTGGCTTGGCGCGCGCTAACTTTAGCTTCACCATTCTCCTGTTCTATGCCTCCAAGTAACAGGACTATGGGTGTACACCAACATGAGGTGACTTTAAATTTTTCTCGTAACTTTTCTTTATATTTTTTCTTTCTTTCTTTTTCTTCCTTCCTACTTTCTTTCCTTCTTACCTTCCTTTCCTTCCTTCCTTTCTCTTTCTTTCTTTCTTTCTTTCTTTCTTTCTTTCTTTCTTTCTTTCTTTCTTTGTTTTTTTTTTCTTTCTGTTTTTGTTTTTCAAGACAGGGTTTCTCTGTGTATCCCTGGCTGTCCTAGAAGTCACTCTGTAGATCAGGCTAGCCTTGAACTCACAGAGCTCTACCTGCCTCTACCTCTCATGTGCTGGATTAAAGGTGTCAGCCACCATTGTCTAGCTACTTTATTTCTTTAACATG
Organism: Pachyuromys duprasi; assembly: GCA_028658305.1. Lineage (NCBI taxonomy): Eukaryota > Metazoa > Chordata > Mammalia > Rodentia > Muridae > Pachyuromys > Pachyuromys duprasi. Next base: position 5,754 of record JAQQSO010002955.1, read on the forward strand.
ACTTTTTAGTTCTTCTGTTTCAAGTATGCATGAAATTTTTCATTGAATCCCTTTATGATAGCTGACTTAAAATTTCATTTTTTTCCTGTTTGTTCTCATTGGTGTGTCTCTAGAATTTCATCTAGACTATATAAGGCTGTGCTTTGGGTTCCACCTGCCATCTACACATTTCAGAGTATTTATTTATTTTATGTAACCCAGGCTAACCTTGAACCTGCTATATAGCTGAGGCTGGTCTTTAACTCCATATCTCTGCCCCTACCTCTCAAGTGCCAAGATTATAGGTGTGACTACCAATCCCAGCCCTTTCACATTTGAGGTGATAGATAGATAGATAGATAGATAGATAGATAGATAGATAGATAGATAGATATTTACACATACCACACACACACACACACACACACAGAGAGAGAGAGAGAGAGAGAGAGAGAGAGAGAGAGAGAGAGAGAGAGAGAGAGAGAAGACATCAATAAGGTATCTTAAACAGCAGAACAGGAATTTGATGAGTGCAATTGAAGGGTTCTAACTGACTAGAAGACAGTGAGACACCCATACAGCCATGATGTTAACAACATGCCAGAGAGACAAAGAGCCCAGGAGTTACAGTCTCAAAGCTGAAGTGCAAAGAGCTTGCCCAATAAGGCAGTGTGCAGTGTCGCAGGAGAGGCTGGGCTAAGGCAAGTACTGCCCAAAGCTCTCGTGAATAGGAAGCAAACACCACTTCTCTGTTTTCTAAACACTCACATTTCTCCCCAGTTCTCATTAGTGATGACAGGAAACCCAGGGAGACGGGAAAAGGATCTGGAGACAAGCAGGCATGTGTCTGGCACCTTCTCTCTCACTGATAAGTAAACTCAGTCACAGAGAATTGTGTAACTTGGCTAGAATTCCACAGATGCCAGTCAGCTCGTCAGGGCTCAGTATATGAGGCCTAGTACTTCCAGCCACTGGGAGACCCCAAGGGGTAAAGGTGTTATAACTTCCGGGTTTGGATAGTTTAGCGTCAGTCTTTATTTGTCTTTTAAAAACACAGGACACATGGACTAGTGACAACCAGAAGCCTGATATATAAGCTTGGAGATTTCCCAGGTAACAGGGGCAGTTCTGAAGTCATGACCATGGTATTTACTTTGAAACTATTTTTTTTTCTTCCTTCCCTCCCTCCCTTTCTCCTTGTTTTTTCACTCTTTCATTCCCTCTCCCTCCTTTCACAGGAGTTCATTGTGTAGCCCAGGCTGGCCTTGAACTCATGTCTCAGCTTTCCAAGTTCTGAGATTACAGGTGTGCACCACCACACGCAGTTTGTTTTTGTTTTCTGTTCTTATTTAGTGCTTGCTTTGTGCCAAACAACCCTTTCAGCAGTCCAATTGTTTCTTGCATCCATCTTGTACTGTCTGGTTTTATGTTTTATGTCAACTTGACACAAATGAGAGTCATCTGAAAAAAGAAGGAACCTCACTTGAGAAAATGACTCCATAAGTTCAGCTGTAGGGCATTCTCTGAATTAGTAATCAGTGATTGATGGGGGAGGGCCCAGACCATTGTGGTGGGGCCATCCTTGGGCTGGTGGTCCTGGGTTCTATAAGAAAGCAGACTGAGCAAGCCTTGAGGAGCAACCCTCCACAGCCTCTGCATCAGCTCTCGCCTCCAGCTTCCTGCCCTGTTTGAATCCCAGCCCTGACTTCCTTCAATGATGGAAGATGATATGGAAGAGGAAGCCAAATCCTTTTTAAGCTACTCAAAGCACGAATGTGGCCAGACTCTATCACCAGACTACTGTAATGGCCTTAATGCCTGTTTTCAGCCACTAGAGATGCAGGTGGCCAAGCTCTACCCTACAGAGAAAGAAAAATAAACAACAACAACAAAACAAACAAACAAACAACAACAACAAAACAAGCTTAGGCCACAAAATTCCACCAGTCCATGAGCTTGAAATCCCACCAATCCCAGGCCCTCCTGAGAAGCTCCACCCATCAGGGAACCCAGCATAAAGCCTGCCTCCTGCTCAATTCTTTGCTGCTTCTCTCCTGAGCTGAGGCAGCCACCCTCTCGTGTCTTTCCCAATAAATCTCTTGTGTGAGGTTTGTTGTGCAGTGAGACTTTATGGTATTCCTTGGCTCCCAACTGCCAGGATACCTTTCCTCTCACAGCCATAACACTTATACCCTTTTCTCCTCAAGTTGCTTTTGGGCATGGTATTTCATCCTAGCAGTGGAAGAGCAGCTAAGGTACATTCTGGGGGATTGTTGTGACAAATGTGACCATGTATTTTTAGAGGATCGTGGAATGACTTTAGAACTCTGGGCTGGAAAAGTTATTCAGTGTTCAAAGTCTGGCGAGCTGTTGTGTGGGAACGTGGAAGATAATAGTAACAGCAATGAAAATGATGGAGGCCTGCCTTTTGAAGTTCAGAGGAAAGCTGAAGGTGCTTTCAGGGCCATTTGCTATTTTGAATTAAAACTATAGTTCTGGTCATCTGGGGCTGGCAAATCAGCAGTGATTAACCAAAGACAACTGAGTGGAAGACACTCAAAGGTCTGCTGCCATGGGCAACACTACAATGTATGAATATGTGGTGGAGAGATGGGAGAGAAAGATGGGAATACTATAAAGAGAGGTGTAACTGGAGATGTGAGGATGGAGAGGAACAGCCTGAGGAAAGTAGCCTGCACTGCTACCATAGTAATGCCCTCCCCTGAGGGCCATGTCTGAGTCCATGGCCCTGAAACAGCAGGGATCTGTGATGATGTCTGTGGCTCATATTCTGAGCCCATGTTGATGTCCAGAGCTGGCCCTCACTGGCTATGTTATTCAGAATTGCTGCTCCTACCTTTCCGTTGCAGCACTCAGGAGAGTGGGCCCTGCACCTCGCCCGGGCAGCACAGTAGAGCGGTCCCCGCCCTTCAACAGCTGCAGCACTTGGATGAGCCAGCTGAGGAAGTGCTGGAGAGCTCGCCCTGGCGGTGTGGGTGTGGGAGAGCTGGTGGGCTGGCCAACACAACTACCACCCAGGCCCAGATCCAGGGATCAGAGTTGGCCCACCCCAACATCTACCCCATCTATAATTGATAGAGCACATGAAAGGGCTGGTCCTACAGATTCACAGGACCTCTGTGATACAAGACAACAAGAGATATGAGAGGAGTCCAGGTAAGGATCCAGTATTGATGGTGTAGCAGAAGCCAGGAGCTTCCAACCAGACCAATGACTCATTGTAATGAATGTTTGCATGAAAGGATATGTGGACAAAAGGATATATACTCTGAGACACACTATAGCTTTCATGACAAGGTGTTTTTTCATTTGTTTGTTTTGTTTTTCTTTTCTTTTTTTTCTTTCTCTTTTATGTTTTATTTTGAGGGTGAGGTTGCAAGGGCAAAGGGTGGATAAAAAAGGGACAGGGAGATCAGTGGGATTGGGGTACATGATGTGAAATTCATAATGAATCAATAAAAAGTTAGCAACAACAACAACAAAACAACAAAACAAAAACAAAAGACAACCGAAGTAGAACCTTTGCTTTACTGCGACAATTGATGCTGCTTGTCTGGAACTGAGGAATTGGAAGAGACCAGCCTTGTTGAGGTGAAATCTTTTGTGAAGTGTTCCCTTAGAGTCAGTCCACGAAGATGTGTTCCAGCGGTGGCCGAGGCTGGCGCCGAGGCTGGACCTTGCGCTGACAGCGGGCTTTGATAGTGTTGCCACCCAAGTGGTGCTAGATTTGTTAAGAGTCATGGAGTGCAGTGGTGGCGTGGCATGGATGGCAGGACAGGAAGAGAGCCCAGGAGAAGCTCCTGATAAAACTGCAGCCCAGCTGGAGCGGGGGACCCTAGCATTTCGGAGATGCTGGTGCTGTGGGACAATTGCCAACAACAGCAGCTGCCCTGGAGAGGAGCCTGCAGCGCTTAGGAGACAGTCTGTACGCGCTGCGGAGGGCAGAACTGGAGGAGTGACCAAGCCCTTCGGAGGATCCTAGACAGTGGACACTGAAGTATTTAAACAGTTGAAATTTGGTTTTACTTTGTTCAGATTGTGAGTGTGCCCGGGTTATTTCCTTTTGACATAAGAAAGTATTTAACTTTATATATATTTTTTTTTTTATTTTATTTTATAGAAGCCCACAGTTGAGAGACTTTGGATTTTAAAAGAGATTTTTAAAGTGTTTGAATTTATAAGACTTGTGGAACTCTTTTTTAAGTTTGAAACTGTTTAATATTGTGATGTCTATATAATGTGTGATCTTGGAGATGAACGAGAAAGGAAAGACTGTGTTGTAACAGTAATGTGTTTGTGTGTCAAGTTGACAAGGGCTCAATTGTGCTGGCTAGTTTTATATGACTTTGACACAAGTTAGAGTCATCTGAAGAGAGGGAATTTCAACTGAGAAAATGCCTTCATAAAATCCAGCTCTAGACTAATGGGTTGAGGAGGGCCCAGCCCATTGTGGGTGGTGCCAGCCCTGGACTGGTGGTTCTGGGTTCTATAAGAAAGCAGCTGAGCAAGCCATGTGAGCAAGCCAGCAAGCAGCACCCCTCCATGGCCTCTGCATCAGCTCCTGCCTCCAGGTTCCTTCCCTGTTTGAGTTCTGGTCCTGACTTCCCTCAATGATGGACTATGATGTGGAAATGAAAGCCAAATAAACCCTTCCCCCTCAGGCTGACTTAGTCAGAGCATTTTTATCACATCAGTAGAGAAGTGACTAAGGTACATCTATGTGGTGGATTTCCCATTATCCACAGCTTACAGGTGAGAAAGTCGAGTCAGAAGGTTCCCTGAATTTTTTAAGGATTCATGCCTTCCAGCTGGTCACTCTGTCTTTGGACTCATGAGTCCACATCTCTTGCAATTCTACTACAGTCCTTGTGTCCATCCTAGTGTGGTCTGCAGAATAAACTTTACACCCTATGGCAATTATAATCAAAGAGCCAATAGGCAGCAATCATTAATTCAAACAAACAAGGCATGCATATCAGCTTATGAGTTTAATAATTAAATCTTAGTATTTTTTCCTTTTTTTTTCCTGCACCTCTACCAAAACACTACTTAAAACTACTCTTTCAGCAATACTTAAAAGTAAGCATGTAAGTAGTCTAGGGAGGAATAAAACATTTTTTGACACCTAAAAAGAGGGAAGCCTTGTCAAAGAGCACCACAATGATAATGAAAATTGAACAGATAAAATTACCTGCCTCTCATCCTTCATTAAAACTTTATAAAATTCAGTGGAAGATGAAGCTTATAAAAAAGAAAATTTGTTGAAGCATCTGCACAACAAAACTAAAAACTGATCTGATGTATTTAAAAGAAAATGTGTAGCATGTTATGAATAATCTCCTGGCAACACAGCCCAATGGGCAGGAAGCCTATTATGTTGCTTGCTTACAGGAATTATATAATTGTTTCATCGATGACTCACAGTAATAAATCTTAGATGTCTTTGTCTTTTCAAGAGAATAAGAACAATGGTGAATGGGGAACAGAGGAGAGAAATTTGACTGTGGGTAAATTGAAAGCAGAGAAACATGGAGAATATAAAAGTGGAAGATGTGAAAACTCTCTTAAAATTAAGTATGTCCATATCCTTAGAGCCTTGGTAAAGCCTCAGGGAGACAAAGGCCCCAGGTCTTAATCGAGGGTCTGAATTATCGGGTGAAATTGTAGAAGCATGTCATGAAAGACCCAGGCTAAGACTGGTAGTATAAAGATAGAGAAGAACAAGCCACCCAGAGCAGGGTTGGGCACTAGAAACATTATGTGATCCAGCGACTACATCAAAAAATTAAAAATAAGCAAATAGAATTAGTTTTGATAATATATTTTATTTGCTCCAACATATGCAAAGTGTTATCATTTCAAAAAGGTCATCACTGCAAATGTTTGTTAAACATGAGGTTTTTAGTATAAAACCTTTAAAATTTGTCATGTATTTTACACATATAGTATTTCTCAGAATAAACTGGTCACATGTAGCCCTCACTGAGACCACTGTGCAGATAAGTTAGTATAGGCTGAGCATTTGAGTCCTTAGCAGTCACAGATGGCTGGCTACTGCCTTAAGGAACATTACAGATGTAGATACTGGGACCAGAGATGGGACAGAAAGTCTCAGTGAAGCTCAGTTTCTTGTTAGTGACTATATAATAATAGCGGCATCCAATGACAGGATCAAGGGGTGAGTTGAGGGGACTTCAGCTACTTCATCATGTCAAGTCAATCATCAAGGCAACAAAGGAATATTCAATGTCAATAAAACCCACATGACAGCCTAAACTCTCCTCTGAGCTTCCCCTTCCTACCTGCTGCCACACCAACCTTCAATTAGGAGAATTCTGGTGCCCCTACTAATAGCATCATTTTTTTTTCAATGACAAAAAAAAAATAGAATAGATTAGAGAAAGATGAGTGTTGTATTTGGATTATATTGAATTTGAACAGCTCATTATAGTCAACGTACTTCCTCTCCCTTAGGGAGATTATGTTTCCTGGCCCCCTTGAGTACAACCATGACCATGTGAAAGTTTCTATAAAGAATTGTGAGTGGAAGTGGTGTGTACCACTTCATAGGTATATAATCAAGATCTTATGAATGAGCCCAGCATGATGGCCTTTAATTTTAGCATTCCAGAGGCCAATGCAGGCTGATGTTTGTGAGTTCAAAGCCAACCTGCTTTGCAGAGTGAGTTCCAGGCCAGCCACTACAATGAAGTTCTGTCTAAAACAACAAAACAAAACAGAACAAAACAAATATTCACTAAATGATTTTTAATTGGCTTTTCCCTTCTGTTTTGAGACTCAAAATGTGCCATATATGATTTGTTCCTTCAGTGTGGCACCCACAGAGAAGTTCATGTATGGAGCAGAGACTCAGTGTACAAATGGCAACAAGGAATCACTTCGTTCTTCTAAGCCATGAGGTAGATTATTCACTGTCCTGTCATAATATATGTGAAGGAGAGTGATAGTGTTTCATCCTGGAACTGGATATTACTGCAAAAAAATATCTTTGAATATGTTCTACAGATTTGGATAGCAGGCTGTGAGGAGATTGCTACTGAAAGGCAGGGAGATGGTAACCCCTGTATTTAGTGATGAATTATTTGGTAGAATTGTGACCTTCAGTAACTTGGAAACAAATTATACTGAAAAACTTTTAGCTTTAGGTGAGGAGTTGACCAACAAACAGCATACACTGGTTACTTTAAATTGGACTTCTTAAGGGGATTCAGGAGAAAGATGAGCTAGTTAAATGTGGCGGTTTGAATAGTTTTGGGCCCATGGACTCATATGTTTGAATACTTGGGCTATAGGGAGTGGTATTATTAAGGGGTATGGCCTTGTTGGAGGAAGTGTGTCACTGTGGGGGCGGACTTTGAGGTCTCCTATGATTAGGTTCTACCCAGTGTAAAATCCAGTCTCCCCCTTGCTGCCTTCCGATCAAGATGTAGAACTCTCGGCTCCTCCAGCACCATGTCTGCCTGCACACATGCTGATATGCCTGCACCATGATGAGAACAGACTAAACCTCTGAAACTGTAAGCCAGCCCCAATTAAATGTTTTCCTTCATAAGAGTTGCCTTAGTAGTTAACATTCTCTTGATTTTAAGAACCAAAAATGTACAGTCATTATATTCTGTGTTGTTTACTGTGCGTTATGATAGAAAGGCTTGGAAACCATTGTACTGGAGTTCTCTATTCTGAATTTTATTCTGTTTGTATTTACAATGCCTAATACAATGTAATTGTATTTGTTGTATAAGTACAGTACTGAGGAAATACGACAAGGAAAATGTATACATCCCACTCAGATGGCATCCCGCCTCTTATTCCTCTGCATTTTCCGCTGCATACTTCCTCTCTCCCTAGTGCACCCTTCCTTTTCATAGCTCACATGTCTGTTGCCTCCCCACCACACTCCCTTAGGGATGTTTTTTCCACGTCTCATGGGCCTTCCTATTTCTCCAGTCTTCCCTTGTACTTTCTCCTATTTAAACATGAATATTTAACCATTAAAAAGACCCACCGACAAGAGAGGACATGCAGCACTTTTCTCTGTGAGTATGGGTCTCACAAAGACATGGTTTTAAATTCCATCCATTTTTCTTTACAGCTGAGTGAAATTCCATCGTGTGTATGTGTCTCATTTTTATTACCCATGTATCTGTTGATGAATATCTAGGTTGATTCTCTTTCCTTGCTATTA
>JAQQSO010002956.1:0-13958 GCA_028658305.1 Pachyuromys duprasi
CTTTTGGGATACCTCACTCAGGATGATCGTTTCCAGGTCCCACCATTTGCCTGCGAATTTCATGATTTCCTCCTTTTTAATTGCTGAGTAGTATTCCATTGTGTAAAAGTACCACATTTCTGTATCCATTCCTCAGTTTTAATGGCTCTGTTGTTCTCCTTTTGGAGCTCCTAGCCCTTTCAGGTCTTTCTAGCTCCCTCTTCTTAATAAGATTATATGAACTCTCCCCAAAGTTTGGCTATGAGTCTCAGCCTCTGCTTCAAAACCTCAATCAGTAGAGTCTTTCAGAGCCTAGCTCTGGTAGGCTCCTGTCCTGTTCCCTGTCTTATCCTGCTTCCAATGTCTAACTCATTTGTCCTTCTGAATTAAGATTGAGCATATTTCCTAGGATCTTCCCTGTTCTTTAGCTTCTTTTAGAATGTTTATCCTATATTAAATGGCTAATATCCACTTATGAGTGACTATATACCATGTGTGTCTTTCTACTTTAGGTTACCTCACTCAAGATGATCTTTTCTAGTTCTCACCATTTGCCTGCAAATTTCATAATTTCCTTGTTTTTAATTGCTGAGTAGTATTCCATTGGGTAAATGTACCACAATTTCTGCATCCATTCTGCCATTGAGGGATATCTAGATTGTTTTCAGCTTTTGGCTGAATGGAGCTGCTATGAACATGATTGAGCAAATGTCCTTGTTGTATACCTGAGCATCTTTTGGATCAATGCCTAGGAGTCGTATAACTGGATCTTGAGGTAGCACTATTCCCAATTTTCTGAGAACACCAGATTATTTTCCAAAGTGATTGTACAAGTTTACATTCCCACTGCAACCGAGGAGGGTTCCCCTTTCTCCATATCCTCTCCAGCATGTGATGTCACTTGAATTTTTGATCTTAGCCATTCTAACGGGTGAAAGGTGAAATCTCAGGGTTGTTTTGAATTGCATTTCCATGATGACTAGTATGTTGAACATTTCTTAAGTGTTTCTGTGCCATTCGATAATCCTCTATTGAGAATTCTCTGTTTAGCTCTATACCCTGTTTTTTAGGCTAATTAAGGCAAACGTTTCTTTATTTTATATTTCATTTATTAATATATTTTTTATTTATTACAATCTCTTCACTTTGTTTCCCAGCTGTAGCCCTCACCCGCATTCCCTCCCAATGCTGCCATCCTTCTCTCCCTCATCTCCTCCCATGCTCCTTCCTCAGGCCACTGAGAGGGGGTACCTCCTCCCCTTCCATCTGACCCTAGTCTATCAGGTCTCCTCAAGACTGTCTTTCATAGTCTTCCTCTGTGTCCTGGTAAGGCTGCCTTTCTCTCAGGGGGAGGTGATTAAAGATCCAGCCACTGAGTTCATATCAGAGACAACCTTGTTCTCTTTCTAGGGCGCCTGCTTGGAGACTGAGCTGCCATGGGCTACATCTGTGGAGGTTTTCTGTTTATCTCCTTGAACGGTCCTTGTTTGGAGTATCGGTTTCAGAAAAGACACCTGCGCACAGATTATTTAGTTCTGTTGTTTTCCTTGTGGAGCTACAGATCCTTCTGGGTCTTTTAAATTGAATTACTTGGTTTGTTGCTGTTTAACTTCTTAAGTTCTTTATATATTCTGGATGTTAGCCCTCTTTCAGATATAGGGTTGGTGAAGATCCTTTCCCAATTTGTAGGCTGTTTTGTTCTGAGGATAGTGTCCTTTGCTTTACAGAAGCTTTCAATTTGTGAGGTCCAAATTATTGATTGTTGATCTTAGAGCCTGTGCTGTTGGTGTTCTGTTCAGGAAGTTGTCTCCTATGCCAATGAGTTCAAGGCTCTTCTCCACTTTTTCTTCTATTTGATTTGGCTTTGTAAAAGGCAGTAACTATGTATACAAGAATTGTCTTTTCTACTTTGACACTGCACACATAAAAAAGTTTTATTGTTTATGTTATGTAAACTTTGTTTTGGAGAAATGTATAATGCCAATCATTTCCCTTTATTTTAACAATCAGGACTAGTGTGTTTCCTTAAAACTCCAGTGGTTTACGTATTCTTCTGAACAGCAACTTTGCAACCACTAGCTTTTCCTTGCTCTTTTTTTTTTTTTTTTTTTTTTGCCCTTTTCAGAAAGCTGCATAATTGGAATCACACATAGTTTTGGACTTTCAATATATTTGACTTCATTGAGGTTTGCATTGCATTAACATGGGTTGGTAGCCAATTGTTATTCTGTACTAGTACCACAGTTTGCCAGTGAATTTGTTCTTTCAAGTAAGTCTTGGTGTTTTAGTGTGCATTGATAAAAACTTGCATAAAATGCAAATTTTTAACATTTAAGTTTCTACCTTGATACTTAAGACTTTGCAATAGTTGATAATACACTTGGAACATGACTTTTGGAGCATATAATAACCCTAGGTTTAGACATGTTAGTTACTGTCAAAATATCTCCTCATGTGCCAGAACCATTTTGTATCTCTTCCACAATAAGTGGGCCTCCTGTGGCTTAGATTGTCCTAAGCCCTTGACATTACAAGGACCAACAAAGATCAAATGAATTTTATAGGGCCATGAAAGTCTTTCAAATGAATGAGACCAGTATGTTTTGGTGGCTTAATATGGCCATTTGACCCATGCTAACATATGATCTAAATCTAGCATTCCAAATGAAGCCATGACTTTTCCTAAATTTCTGTTTCATTTTATTTATTATTATTATTATTATTATTATTTATTACAATTTATTCACTTTGTTTTCAGGCTGTGACCCCTCCCTCATTTATTCCTAATCCCACCCTCCCTCTTTTTCCCCTATGCCCCTCCTAGTCCACTGATAGGGCAGAACCGCATCCCCTTCAATGTGAGCCTAGCTTATCAGGTCTTATCAGGACTGGCTGCATTGTCTTCATCTGTGACCTAGCAAGGTTGTACCCTCCTCCCCACCCCCCCACCCCGGGGGAGGAGGTGGTAATCAAAGAGCGTAGCCACTGAGTTCATGCCAGAGACAACCCACGCTCCCCTTACTAGGGATACAATTGCAGACTGAGTCCATGGGCTACACCTGAGCAGGGGATTTAGGCCCTCTCCGTGAATTGTCCTTGGATAGGGTATCAGTATCTGCAGAGCCTCCAGAGGCGAGTGTTTTTGGTTTTGTTGGTTTCCATTTGGAGCTCTTGACCCCTCCAGCTCTTTCTATCTCCCCCTTCTTTCATAAGATTCCATGAATTCTGTCCAAAGTTTGGCTAGGAGTGTCAGCCTCTGCTTTGATATCTGTATCAGTAGAGTCTTTGAGAGGCCCTCTGTGGTATGCTCCAATCCTGTTCCCTGGCTTCTCCTGCTTCTGATGTCTATCACATATGCCTTTCAGAATGAGGACTGAGCATCTTCCCTAGGGTCTTCCTTGTTGTTTAACTTATTTTTTAAATTAATGTTATTATTTATTTATTATTACAATTTATTTGCTTTATATCCTCACTACAGGCCCTTCTCTTATCTCCTCACAGTCCCACACACCCTACCTCTTCTCTTACCTCCTTCCCTTCTATCAGACCCTATCTTATCAGGTTTCATCAAAGCTTGGGGCATCCTCTTCCTCTGTGGTCTGGCAAGGCTGCACCACCCAGGGAGAGGTGATTAAAGAGCCAGCTTCTGAGTTCATGTCAGAGACAGACCCTGTACCCCTTACTAGGAAACCCGCTTGGAAACTGAGGAGCCTATGGTCTTCCTTTGAACAGGGGCTCTAGGTCCTCTCCATGCTTGGTACTTGGTTGGAGAATCAGTCTCTGCAGGGGCCACTGGGCCCAGATATTTTGGCTTTGTTGTTTTCCTTGTGGAGCTCCTGTCCACTTCAGGTCTTTCTATCTACCTATTCTTCCATAAGGACTCTAGCACTCTGACCAAAGTTTGAGTATGAGTCTCAGCATCTGCTTTGATGCCGTGCTTTGATGTAGTCTTTCAGAGGCCCTCTGTGGTAGGCTCCTGCCCTGCTCACTGTTTTCTCTTGTTTCCCATATCCAACCTGTTTTCCCCTCTGAATGAGGATTTAACATTTTCATACGGTCTTCTCTGTTGGTTAACTTCATTAGGACTATAGATTTTACTATGTTTTTCTTATAATTATATCTAATAACCACTTATGAGTGAGTATGTATCATGTGTGCCTTTATGTTTCTGGGGTTACCTCACTCAAGATGATCTTTTCTAGTTCTATTCGCTTGCCTGAAATTTCATTATTTCTTTGTTTTTAATAGCTGAGTAGCATTCCATTGTATTAATGTACCACAATTTCTGTATCCATTCCTCCTTTGAGGGACATCTAGGTTGTTTCCAGCTTCTGGTTATTATGAATAGAGCTGCTACAAACATTGTTGAGCAAATGTCCCTGTTGAATATAGTTGAGTATGTTTTGGATATATGCCTAGGAGTGTTATAACTGCTTCTTTTCTTTTTTGAGAACACATAACTACAGTGATATAATATTTGACAGAGGTAAAAAACATACATTAAAGAAAATTTATCAGTTTCTTGAAATGCTAAGAATAGTAGATATCTGTATGTAACTGAGTGGAATTAAAGTCATCTCCATCACCTGACACAAAATTCAATGCTGAATGAACCAAAGACCACAATGTGAAACCTGAAAACTTAAGCTGCTACAAGAAAACATAGGCATTACCCCCACAAGATACAGGTATAGAAAATGACTTTCTTCATAGTATCTCATTGCCCAAGAATTAAAGCCATCTCTCCTTCACACTTTTTCACAAAGCTTCCTGGGCTCTACTGAATGATTAGTTGTAGGTCTCTGCATCTGATTCCATCAGCTGCTGAGTGGAGAAACTCACAGGACTATGCTAGGCTCCCATCTGGAAGCATAGCAGAGAATAATTAATCATATTAGGAGCTAGCTGTCTCCCATGGGGTGAGTCTAAGATTGGGCCAGTCATTGGTTGGACATTTCCTCAATCTCTGCTCTATTTTTGTCACTATACATCTTGCATGCAGCGTAAATTTTGGGTCAAAGTGTTTGTGGGTGGTTGGTGCCCCCCCCTCCACTAGGAGTCATTTCTAGTTAGGGGACCTAGAGAGGACAAGAGCTCCACAGGAAGACCAACAGAGACAATTAACCAGGGGCCAGGCTACCTGTGGAGACAAAAGCATGAATCAAGGACCATGCATGGCCAGGATGTACCCCCCCTACACAGATGTAGCTAATGGACAGCTCAGTTCTCATATAGGCTCCATAGTAAGGGGAATGGGGGCTGACTCTGACATGAACTCTGTTGCCTGCCTTTCAATCACTTCTATTTCTCCTATTGAGAAGTATACAGATATATAGCCCATTGTTTAAATTCCATGTTATATTTTTTTAGCTCTTTATGTATTCTGATGTTAATTCCCTGTCAGATATATAGTTTAGAAAGGTTTTCTCCAGTTCTCTGGAATTCCTTTTCATTCAGTTGGGGGTTTTCTTGCAGTAAAGCAGCTTTTTAAAAAAGTTTTATTAGTTTTCACTTGTCATTGTGGCCTTAGTACTTTTTAATTTTAATTTTAAATTATTCATTTCACATCCCAGTCATAGACCTCTCCTTTCTCTCCTCCTGGTCCCATTTTTTTAATATTCTTTTTTTTAGATTTGTTTATTAACTACACTTTATTCACTTTTTATCCCCCCATAACTCCCCTTCTCCCCTCCCAATCCTATCTTCCCTCCCCCTTTTCCACACATGCCCCTCCCCAAGTATACTGATAAGGGAGGACTTCCTCTCCTTCCTTCTGATCATAGTCTATCAGGTCTCATCAGGAGTGGCTGCATTGTCTTCCTCTGTGGCCTAGTAAGGCTGCTCCCCCATCAGGGTGAGGTGATCAAAGAGCAGGCCAATCAGTTCATGTCAGAGGCAGCCCCTCTTCCCATTACTATGGAACCCACTTGGACACTGAACTGCCATGGGCTGCAACTGTGCAGGGGTTCTAGGTTTTCTCCTTGCATGGCACTTGGTTGGAGTATCAGTCTCAGGAAAGACCCCTGTGCTCAGATTTTTTTGGTTCTGTTGCTCTCTTTGTGGAGCTTCTGCCCTCTCCCTATCTTACTATTTCCCACATCTTTCATAAGATTCCATGCACTCTGCCCAACAGTTGGCCATAACTCTCAGCATTTGCTTTGATATTCTGCAGGCAGAGCCTTTCAGAGGGCCTCCGTGACAGGCTCCTAACTTATTTCCTGTTTTCTTCTTCTTCTGATGTCCATCTTCTTTGCCTTTCTGGTTGGAGCATTTTAGTCAGAGTCCTCCCTCTTGATTAGGTTCTTTAGGTGTACAGATTTTAGTAACCTGAAAGGATCATCCTGAGTGAGCTATCGCAGAAGCAGAAAGACACACACAGTATATATTCACTCATATAGACATATAATATAGGATGGACCTAATAAAATCTGTACTCCTGGTCCCATCTTAACTCCTTGTTTCTCCTATCCATCCTCCCCTACTCCTCAGAGAAGAGAAGGCCACACCCCAGCATTTCAATTTGCATCAAGATGTAGCACTTCCTCTTCCCATGTGGCCTGGCAAGGAAGCCCCAACCAGGGTATAGCTGGATCTTGAGGAAGCACTATTCCTAATTGTCTGAGAACGTGCCAGACTGATTTCCAAAGTTTGCATTCCCACCAGCAATGGAGGAAGGTTTCCCTTTCTCCACATCCTCTCCATCATATGTTGTCACTTGAGTTTTTGATCTTAACCATTCTCATGTGTGTAAGGTGAAATCACAGGATCGTTTTGAATTGCATTTCCCTGATGACTAAGGATACTGAGCATTTAAATCTTTAAGTGTTTCTCTACCATTCGATATTCCTCTATTTAGAATTCTCTGTTTAGCACTGTACCCCACATTTTAATTGGATTACTTGAATTGTTGCTTTTTAACTTTTTGCACTCTTTATATATTTTGGATTTTAGCCCTCTGTCAGATATAGTGTTGATGAAGAACTTTTCCCAATCTGTAGGCTGTCATTTTGTTCTGATGAGGATTCATTGCTTTATAGAAGCTTTAAAGTTTCATGAGGTCCCATTTATTGATTGTTGCTCTTAGAGCCTGTGCTGTTGGTATTTTGTTCAGGACATTGTCTTTTGTGCCAATGAGTTTGAGGCTTTTCCCTACTTTTTCTCCTAGCAGGTTTTGTGTGTCTGCTTTTATTTTTGTGGTCTTTAATCCACTTGGATTTTAGTTTTGTGCAGGTTGATGAATATGGATCTATTTGCATTTTTCTACATGTGGACATCCAGTTAGAATAGCACCATTTCTTGAAGATGCTGTCTTTTTTCCATTGAATGGTTTTGGCTTCTTTGTCAAAAATCAAGTACCCATAGGTGTGTGGGTTTATTTCTCGGTGTTCTATTTGATTCCATTGATCCACCATTGGGTTTCTATGCCAGTATCATGAAGTTTTTATTACTATTGCTCTATATTACAGCTTGAGATCACAGATGGAGATACCTCCAGAAGATCTGTTATTGTACAAACTTGTTTTGGCAATTCAGGTTTTTTTGTTGTTGTTGTTTTACTATATGATATTAAGAATTGCTCCTTCAAGTTCTGTAAAGAATTGTCTTGGTATGTTGATGGGAATTGCAATGAATCTTAGATTGCTTTTTGTAGGATGCCCATTTTCACTATGTTAATATTACTGATCCATGAGCATGGGAGATCTTTCCATCTGCTGATATGTTCTTCCATTTCTTTCTTCAGAGACTTGAATTTTTTTTTTTTATTCAGACCTTTCACTTGCTTGGTTAGAGTCACACCAAGGTACTTTATGTCATTTGTGGCTATTGTAAAGGGTGTTGTTTCCCTAATTCCTTACTCAGCCTTTTTGTCTTTTGTATACAGGAGGGGTGATGTTTTTTTCTGTTTTTTTTTTTTTTTTTTGAGTCAATTTTGTATCCAGCCACTTTGCTGAAGGTGTTTATCAGCTGAAGGAGCTCTCTGGTAGAATTTTTGGGTCAATGATGTGTACTATTATATCATCTATGAATAATGATGCTTTGATTTCTCCCTTTCTGATTTGTATTCCCTTGATCTCCTTTAATTGTCTTAT
This sequence comes from Pachyuromys duprasi, assembly GCA_028658305.1. Classification (NCBI taxonomy): domain Eukaryota; kingdom Metazoa; phylum Chordata; class Mammalia; order Rodentia; family Muridae; genus Pachyuromys; species Pachyuromys duprasi. Next base: position 8,070 of record JAQQSO010002956.1, read on the forward strand.
TGCTTTAACTAGGACTTCACGTGCTTTCTTTAGAGGATATGGAGAGAGTTGGGAGCCTGGCATTGTCCCTGATTCAGTGGGATTGATTTAAATTTCTCTCCATTTAGTCTGATGTTGGCCAAAGGCTTTCTGTATTTTTCCTTTACTACGTTTAAGTATTAGCCTTGTATCCCTGATGTCTCCAAGAATTTAATCACGAATGGGTGTTTGATTTTGTCAAGTGCTTTTTTGTTATCTAAGGAGATGATCACGTGGATTTTTTCCCCTTTAGTTTGTTTATGTGGTTAATTACATTGCTGGATTTCCGTACATTGTACCATCCCTACATGCCTGTTATGAATCCTACTTGGTCATGGTGAATGATGTCTTTTATGAGTTCTTGGATTTCGTTTGGGTGTATTTTATTATTATTTTTGCATCAATGTTCATAAGAGAGATAAGTCTGAAGTTCTCTTTCATGATTGTTGTTTGTGTGGTTTAGGTATCAAGGCGACTGTAGACTCATAGAAAGAGTTTGCTAATGTTCCTTCTGTTTCTAGTTTGGAGAATAGTTTGAAGAGTATTGGCGTTATCGCTTCTTTGAAGGTCTGGCAAAATTCTATGTTGAAACCATCAGGCCCTGGGCTTTTTATGGCAGGGAGACTTTTGATGACTACTTCTATTCCTTGTGGAATATACTGCTGTTTAATCTATTTACCTGATCTTGGTTTAGCTTTGGTAACTGAAATTTATCAAGAAAATTTTCCACTCCATTTAGATTTTCACACTTTGTTGCATATATGCTTTTGAATTAAGACCTAATTATTCTTTGAATTTCCTCAGTTTCTGTCATTATGTTCCCCCTTTATTTCTGAATTTGCTGACTTGGATAGTTTTTCTCTGCCTTTTAGTTAGTTTGGCTAAGGGTTTGTCTATCTTGTTGATTTTTTCAAAGAACCAGCTCTTGGTTTCATTGGTTCTTTGAAATGTTTTATTGTTTCTAATTTATTGATTTCAGCCTTGAGTTAATTATTTCCAACAACAAGATAAACACTACTTCAGAGTAAAGGGCTGGAAAAAGGCTTTTCAAGCAACAGACACAAAAACAAAAATGGAATAGCCATCTTATCATCTAATAAATTAGATATTCAACTAAATTTAATCCAAAAAGATAAGGAGGGACAGTTCATTCTCATCAGAGAAAAACTCCATCAGGAGGACATCACAATCCTGAACATCTATACTTCAAATACAAGAGCACCTGCATTTGTAAATGAAACACTATTAAATCTTAAATCACACATGGATCCCAACATCTTTTTCATTTCTTAGTAAGCATTTTCCAAATAAACCAACAAGTAAGGAATGCATGGCTGTGGATATGGGAAAATGACCTTCTTCACAAAACCTGGTGATTCCATAGTGTACTTGGATTCATATTTTGTGATGACATATATTTAGTTGTGGGTGAAGTGCTAACAGAGAGTGATGGTGGTGGCATATTCAAGAAAATATGTACCTTCTTATACGACATTTTCTTCAGATGAGTTTTTCAGAAATTTTTATCAAGATAAAATTAATAAACATTGACTAGCTTCATGAAATGGTGATGACATCACAGAACGATTCACAGGTTTTTTTTATTCACAGTTTTAATGAATCCCTCCCTAATATTCTTATTCTAGGCTCATAGGCCTCATTCCTTCCTGATCAGACCCACAATTTTCACATATGAAACTGAACAAAATTACAATTTGAATAAAGATAAAAAGATATAACAACATAACTAAAGTTTATGTTTTATAGTTAGCATATTGACTTTGAGATGGGAAATGATGAGAATATTGTAGTTCTGACATAAAAACATCTGGTTCCTTGATTCTGCCATGCGTTGATGGTCTATTAATATGCTATATCTAAAAATTGTTTTGACTGTGTGGATCTATTGTCTATTAATTCAATAATTTGATTAATTTTACTGCCAATATACACCACCAATTATCATTCCTTTTACTACTATACAAAGTCTTCAACAATATGTATACATCTTTCTATAACCTAGAGCAAGTGCTATGGACATTTAGTGGCACCATTTCTACATACATAAACCAAGGTTCTCCTAGCAGGTATAGATCTTAGAATAAAATTGTACAGGTAGGTTACTATAGTACAACTTTTCAGTAAGTATGCTGGACCACGAATAAAACTTAAAAACTAATGTACATAGCAGACTTCTATTCTTATATTTTTCTTGCATTCTGTTACACTAGATCACATGCTCCATTGTTTCAAGAATATTTGCATATTCAACCACAGCTAGATGTGCCTTGTATATAGTAAATTACAATAAATTTTGGCATATATGTCATAATACAAATGTTATATTTTTGATAATTTTATGTATGTTTCAATTATATTCACTCAACTTCCCCAATTTGTCCTAGATCTAACTGCCTTCCTTATCCTTTTATGTTTGCTATTTTTCTTCCTCAGTCAAGGCCAGTTTGTGCTGCCTAAATTTTCTTGGGATTGCAGCCTTCAATTGTAGCAAGGGCAACTTATAAAGTTCAGCACTTTTAGAGATAACTGGTCCTCCCATTCCCAGACACTGACAATTGCCAATAGTTGCTTGGCCAGGGGTAAGACTTTACTCATTCCCAAATTAGATTTGGTCTGGCTTGGGCTTGCATAGGTCTTGAGCACTGTGTCTAAACCACTGTAAGATCACTATGTGCAACTGCCCCTCTGTGTCCTCTGGACACATCTTCCTTGTAGTCACCTGCTGTATCTAATACTTTGTCAAACGAATCCAATAAACTCTTTCCAAATAAAAATCGAGTTCTCCTCAAAGCAAGAATAAATTGGACATTTCTTAAATCTCAGTATTCTTAAGAGAATTAAATACATTTGGAAGTGCTATGAGATGATTTTAAGAAATTATGCTAAAAAGTGGTACTGTTTGTATGAACAATTTTAGCTCTAAACATTAAAATTATTTTGTGGAAATCTGCCATCCATTTGAGAAATATAAAGAGGCTTTCTAAAAGTCATTTAAAACTTCTTTGTATTGATATCAATGCTGAAATATGCTGTCATAAAAGCTGATGATATCACAACAAAGTTGTGCAGTTAGTAAATGTTTATATGCTTTTAGCTTCACTAAACAAACTAACATTTCTGACACACAAAATTAATATATCCTTGACATGCTGCTTTAGAAAAATATTCTATCTGTACATTACTCATGTTTATCTATTCTATGACTGTCCTGGCCTTCTCGCCCAGAGCAAATAGTATAAATGTGAACTAGTAATGGTAGCACATTTTTGTAAAGTGTAATCAACCATAACAGCAGTAAATTGAACACAGAAGCATCGACATTACATGATTAATTACATTGGCAAATCAGCCTCCTACATATCTCATAAAACCATTCAAAGGATAACAGAACCCGATGTAAACAAAGCCAACTTGTCCTGGGGGTAATCATGTCTATCAGTGAGGTTTTGTTTGCAGAAACATTTGTTTTCAGTATTTCAGTATTTTTGTTCTTCTTCTTTTTCAAGCAACAGACACAAAATGCATGCTTTTTTTAAAAAGATATATCTTTTGATGGTTTTAACAGCTATGAAGATATAGGCTGAAGAATTTTTTTTTCAATTTTATGGCACAGACACAGGTGTTTAGGCTCAAGGATTTCTTGGGATATCTATTCTTGACTCAGTTTTATTGGTTAGTTTATAACAGATTTGAGATGCTGCCATTTAGTATGTGGTGTTACACATAGAGAGACTCATATACTTACTCACACAAATGCATGCACATACATATGCACACACACACACACTCACACACACACACAAACATTCAAGTTCAAATAACTTTAGGGTCACATAGAAGGTGTTTCCAAAAATGAGCTGAGGATAATAAAGTGATATGAGATTAAACCAGATTATGTAATTGAAGACCACTCCTTTTCCCCTTTATGTGTCCCCATTTGAATCTAAAGCCTGTTTTTATGAGGCCAACCTTTCACCTGATAAAAATCAGCTTAACAAATTGTCTGGTATACATGGCTTTGAGATCAAAGTGATAGGAGGTGTGAAGGTCAGAGACGGTTCCATTCAACTCCAGGACTGTAGAAAGACAGCCTGCCCTTCATCTCCACCAACGGGGGAAGGGGAGGACCTCCTCCCCTTCCATCCAACCCCAGATCATCTTGTCTCCTCAGGGCTGGCTGCAATGTCCTCCCCTGGGATCTAGCCAGGCTGTTACTCCCTGGCATGTATACAAACTGGAAAGGAAGAAGTCAAAGTATCACTATTTGCAGACGATGGGTTAATATACATGAGTGACCCCAAAACTTCAACCAGACACCTTCAGCAAAGTGGCTGGATACAAAATCAACTCAAAAAAATCAGAAGCCCTCCTGTACACCAAAGAAAAAAGGGCCGAGAAGGAAATTAGGGAAACAACACCCTTCACAGTAGCCACTAATAAGATAAAGTACCTTGGGGTGACTCTAACCAAGCAAGTGAAAGACCTATATGAAAAAAAAAACAAAACAAAACTTCAAATCTCTGAAGAAAGAAATTGAAGCAGACATTAGAAGGTGGAAAGATCTCCCGTGCTCATGGATTGGTAAGATTAACATAGTGAAAATGACCATATTTCCAAAAGCAATCTGCAGATTCAATGCAATTCTCATCAAAATACCTTCACAATATTGGGTGTTTTATCTTGTAATTATTCAAAGGTAAGCTGTCATGATTTTTTTTGTTTGCTTTTTAATTCAGGAGTGCTCTGTTAGGCTCTGACACCAGATGGATAAGAATCCACTGCAGCTGCTTGTTCTAGATGATGTGTGGCAGAAACATGAGTTGCTCAAACTTAGATCCCTTGTCTGTTAATGTTACATGTTATTTTTTAATTTTATTTTTTAATATTAGTTACAGAGAGGAGAAGTGGCAGGAGAGAAGTTGGGAGAGCAGAGGCTGGAGGAGAGGTCTTGGAACCACATGGAGAAATGAACTGGACCTAAGAAATCTGAATGGTCTTGAGAGAGGACAGATGAGAGGCCTAGTCAGGCCTGTGGTGCAAGACAGCTGAGGAAAGGAGCCCATCAGGAGCTGCAGCTGGGGAGCAGGCTTAGTTGCTAAGTGACGTTTAAAGGATCATTTCTCCCAGCGTGTTTACTGAATGCTGCATTTCTGTGTCTGCACTGACAGATTAAATAAATAAATAAGGGGGATCCAAGATGGCTGCCACGAGAGAACACTGTGTCTGAGGAATAGGAGAGCAGAAACAACACAGCGACCCGGGGACTGAACTCTGGGACCTAAAACGGCAGCATTGTGAGTGCCAGGTGAGCGGAACTCCTACGGTGAGAAAATCAAGTGGGAAAACCCTAGGGACACCCAGTTATTACCTGGAAAAATCTCCGGGTGACCAGCTGCGCAAAGCTCTGATCTGAAGGAGCAGCCTCGCTGGGTGCCCATACCCGCCATTACAGACTGGATCGCACAGTCTTGCAGGCAGTCTCAGGAGGAATCGGGTGCCCTTTTCACTGAACTGCACACTGCGAACTCATACTGCACCCAGGTTCTGTTTCAACCCGCGGGTGTGCAACAGGCTCAGACAGATTCATCCAAACCACCCCAGACTGAGTGGATTGGGGGACCGTTTTGACCAGTCCTAACACTGCGGGGGCACGCGCCGAATGCTTCCGCCAGCAAAACCTCAATCAGTGTGTGAGTCTGCCAGCAGGTCTGGGAGGAACCCGAGTCTGCCTCAACCCACAGCTGAGAGGATCCTGGGACCATCTTGACCAGACCGCACACTGAAGGAGAAAGCTGCACGCATCCGCCAGCAAAAACCCCAGTTCAGGTGTCTGTCCACAGGCCAGACAGA
>JAQQSO010002957.1:0-13958 GCA_028658305.1 Pachyuromys duprasi
CCTGTTGGTGGACTTGGAGGGGGCAGGGAAGAAGGAGATGAGGGAGGGAGTGGGAGGGTAGGAGGGAATGGAGGAGGGGGCTACGCCTGGGATTCAAAGTACCTAACCTGTGATTGAGATAAAAATAAATAAATAAAAAAAACTTTAATTGTATTAAAAATGAAAAAAAATATATTAAAAAATATTAACGTAAGACCAGAGCTAAGCATAATCACCACTAGAGAGGTTTCAAACAGCAGCTAATGGAAGCAGATGCAGAGACCCACAGCCAAACATTGATTAGCCTGATCTCAGGGAATCCTGAGGAAGAGGGGGAGTAAGGATTGTAGGATCCAGAGGGGCAGAGGAGAGAAGAAAAACATTACCCAGAGAATCAACTAAGTAGTACTCATAGTTACTCATAGAACTGAACCAAGGATCCTATGTGGTTCTGAGCTAGGTCCTCTGCATATATGTTACAGATGTGTAGCTTCATGTTCCTGTAAGATTTACTTTGACAAGTACTTCAGTACACATGTTCCTTGAGCCAGGGAGTCCGTCAGCTGAGCAGTTAAGGAATACATACAAAGCAGTGGAATGGGTTTGAGACACGCAAGTAATTTAAATGCCATCATGGGACATCAACAATAAAACTAATACTTACTGATTTAGTCCCAACGTCAAATAGCATTTTTGGTGTAAAATTTGTGTTTTCGAAGAGCAATGCCTTCAATACAAGATAGTTCTTTCAAGATATTGATGATGAGTCAAGATTTTATTTATTTACTGTATGGACAAGATGCTTCGCCTTTCAACAGAAAGTACATTAATGAAAGGTTATTTTTAGCTGTCTGGCTCTGCTTGCCCACTGGCCATTTGCTGTATCCATCTCTGATCTCACAAGAGTACTGTGTCAGAATAGTTTTCTTTGCAGGGTGACCCTTCATTTTTCATTTCCCTCCTAGATTTCTAGTTCGGAATCCTACTGCTTATTTTTTTTCTTTAGTGAAAAATATATATGAAAGCAAAAATATACTGCATCTGTCACTGTTATTATTATTTTTTTATGACTGGAGGAAAGACCCAGAAGCAGTATTTCAGATATATGCTGAGCTTGAGATTTTAAGGCTCAATTTTCAATGACATATTACTCATATTTAAGTTATATAGTTAGTAATGTATAGTAGATCTTAAATGTAACTGAAATTGGGCATGAATGGAACTTAAAATCTATATGAGTGATTTGGCTGCACTGTCACTATATTTTGATATGTGTGAATCTTCAATATTGACTACTTGGCAGTGTTCACCTGACAATAAAAACAAAAACTTTATGGTAAAAGAGGGAAAATGGCCATTTCACCACCATCAAAAAGCTTCATGATGGCTTTGATATTATGAATTCAGAAAATGTATTTGTCAAAACTGTATTTAGATAAAAATATAATATGGTCATGGATATTATACTCTGAGTTCTGTTTCTCTTCTTACCAATTCATATTTTAAAATTATAATCCCAGTTGCTCAGTGAAACAAGATTTTGAGATAGTATTTAAATAAGTAATTAAGCACAGTGAGATCTTTAGGGTAATTGCTAATCCAATATAGGATGTCTCATTAAAATGTAAAAAAAATGGAAGAAAGAAATAAAGAAAGAAGGAAGGAGGGAGGGAAGGAAGGAGGAAAGGATAGAAGGAAAGAAGGAACTTTGAAGCAGGCATATTGTCTGCCACTGAGATCCAAACTTAGGTTCCATTTTTTTTTTTTTCAGGCTAAAACTCTTCCGATGGAAAGTTTATGTAATTCTAACTGGAAAAGTCTTCAGGACCTTGGTCTTCAGAAACTGAATTATAAACAGGTTTTGATCTGTCCAATATGCACTCAATCTCTGCTTGTACCTGCAGTGAGTGGTTGTTACATGTCAAACGGTACGGTGATAATTTTAATAACAACTGTTGATCATAACAAGAACAATCAAGAAGAAAGATGGTATGATGAAAACAACAGGAATATATAACACTAATGACACTGGACTAATACATTATGTATTAGTATTAGGATCAAACATCAAACACAGTAAAGGAATGTGAAAGAGAGGGTTGACTATGTGTGTAGTTGATAGAACTGGGTTGATTCACTGAGTTGGGTAAAACTATTCATGTTGGCTTTGCCTTAATGAAACATAAAAAAAAAATGGTGATTTGAAAATATTTACTCATACATAGATGTTCAATATAACAAATAACTAGAAGAAACTTCATCTCTGTTGCAGAGAGCTTCCACAACAGAAAGATATTTTTTCCTTTTGACTATACCAAACTGACTTTTTTTCCAATTAAATATCTCAACTTAAATATGCCTGGGCCTTGCCTGACACAACTGACCAAAAAACATACAGCAAATAGAGAACATGTCCAGGTCCTATAGTTCTTTTTTTTAATTTATTTCATTGTATAATTTTTATTTTTATTAATTACACCTTAAGCCTTTTGTATCCTACCTGTAGCTCCCGCCCTCTTCCCCTCCCAATCCCATCTTCCCTCCCTCTTCTCCACCTATGCCCCTCCCCAAGTTCACTGATAGGAGAGGTCCTCCTCCCCATGTGATCCTAGTCTATCAGATCTCTTCAGAACTGGCTGCATTGTCTTCTTCGGTGATCTGGTAAGACTGCACCCCCCTCAGGGGGAAGTGATCAAAGAGCAAGCCACTGAGTTCATGTCAGAGAGAGTAGCTGCTTCCCTTTCTAGGGAACCTGCTTGGAGACTGAGCTGCCATGGGCTACATTTGTGCAGGGGTTCTACGTTATCTCCATGAATGGTCCATGGTTGGAAAATCCGTCTCAGAAAAACCCCTGTGCCCAGATATTTTGGTTCTGTTGCTCTCCTTGTGGAGCTGCTGACCCCTCCAGGTCTTTCTATCTCCCACTTCTTTCTAAGATTCCCTGCACTCTGCCCAAATTTGGCTATGAGTATCAGCATCTGCTTTGATACTCTGAAAGTAAGAGTCTTTCAGAGGCCCTCTGTGGTAGGTTCCTGTCCAGTTCCCTGTTTTCCCCCTCTTATGATGTCCATCCTCTTTGTCTTTCTGAATGAGGATTAAGATTCTTACCCATGGTTCTCCTTCTTGATTAGCTTTTTAGGTATACAGATTTTAGTATGTTTATACTATATTACATGTCTAATGTTCACTTAAGAGTGAGTATATACCCTGTGTGTCTTTCTGCTTCTGGGATACCTCACTTTGGATGATCTCTTCTAGGTCCCACCATTTGCCTGCAAAATTCACAATTTTTTAAACTGCATGGTACTGGCATCGAAGCTGACTCATGAATTGAAATAAACCCACACACTTATGGAAACCTGATTTCTGACAAAGATGCCAAAACCATACAATGGAAAAAGATAGCATCTTCAACAAGTGCTGCTGGTCTAACTGGATGTCTATATGTAGAAAAGTGCGAGTAGATCCATACTTATCACCCTGCACAAAACTAAAGTCCGAATGGATCAAAGATCTCAACATAGAACCAGACATATTAAATTGGTTAGAAGAAAAAGTGGGGAAGAGCCTTGAACTCAATGGCACAAGAGACAACTTCCTGAACACAACACCAACAGCACAGGCTTTAAGAGCAACAATCAATAAATAGGACCTCATGAAACTGAAAAGCTTTTGTAAAGCAAAGGACACTGTTGCCAGAACAAAACAACAGCCTACAGATTGGGAAAGGATCTTCACCAACCCTGTATCTGACAGAGGGCTAATATCCAGAATATACAAAGAATTCATGATTTTAAACAGCAAAAAATCAAATATTCCAATTAAAAAATAGGGTACAGAGCTAAATAGAGAATTCTAAACAGAGGAATATCGAATGGAAGAGAAACACGTAAAGAAATGCTCAATGATGTCTCAGATATGAACTCAGTGGCAGACTCTTCGACACCCCCCCTGAGGGGGGCCGAGAAGCAGCCTTGTCAGGCCACAGAGGAAGACATTGCAGTCGTGATGAGACCTGATTAGCTAGGGTCAGATGGAAGGGGAGGAGGACCTCCCCTATCAGTGGACTTCGAGAGGGATATGGGAGGAGATGAGGGAGGGAGCATGGGACTAAGAGGGAATGAGGGAGGGGGCTACAGCTGGAATACAAAGTGAATAAACTGTATTAAAAAGAAAATATAGGTATAAAAATAAAATTTAATTAAAAAAGAAATGTTCAGTGTCCTTAGTCATCAGGGAAATGAAAATCAAAACAACCTGGAGATTTTACCTCACACCCATCAGAATGGCTAAGATCAAAATCTCAAATGACAACACATGCTGGAGAGGTTGTGGAGAAAGAGGAACCCTCCTCCATTGATGGTGGGAATGCAAACTTGTACAACCACTTTGGAAATCAAACTGGTGCTTTCTCAGACAATTACCTCAAGATCCAACTATACCACTCCTAGCCATATATCCAAAAGACGCTCAAGTATACAACAAGGACATTTGCTCAACCATGTTCGTAGCAGCTTCATTTGTAATAGCCAGAAGCTTGACAAAACCCAGATGCCCCTCATTTGAGGAATAGATACAGAAATTGTGGTACATCTACACAATGGAATACTACTCAACAATTAAAAACAGGTACTAACAGGATCCTAAAAAATTCATCTAAATGCTTACTAAAGATAGTTCTCCACTGCTTAATGAGACAGTAGTATCTAAACAGATGTTTTAAAGCTTTACACTATCGGCACAGAATCATGGGTGTTTGTGAACCTGTGTATGTGAATGTGTTCTGTGAGTAATTATCTCACTATTTCTTATTTTCACATTTCGATGCCTATGTCAAGCAGCATACGTGGAACTAAGTTTTTCTTCCTCCATCTGTTTATCTCACCTGAGATGACTTCTTTACATAACCTTTTACTTTTTGTCCTCAGTCATCCATGTCTTGAACCCACTGCGTTGTGTTTCCCGCCCTTGCTTTTCCTGTCTTCACGTTGTACCTAAGCCTGTGGTACTCCTGTCAGTACGCCATTCACTGTCAGTACGCCATTCACTGCATCCCCACTACCCCAGCACAAAATAATTATTGGTAAACAATTTACTCAAGGCTTTGGAAGCGTGCAAAGAACTCTCAGATATTTCTTTATCTATCTCCCAGGAGTCCAAAAGATTGATTTTTTTTTTCAAAATACAGATCCAAATACGGCATTTGGATTCTGCTATTATGTACATTAAATACATGATCAGAATCATATAAATACATATATAAATTTTGTAAAATACATTTCATATCCACACTGTGTTAAGCATTTATACTTTTTGTGCAATGGGATTCAGTTATAGAGCAAGAAAACGGATTCCTATAAAGCTAGAACTTAGCGGGACAACATTATTTGAAAGTTTACACAGTGGCAGTAACAGTTGCAGGACATAAGGGCTCCAGAAGATTCATCAGTGTTTACACTGACAATGCACTTTTAGAAAAATCTTTAGAGCTCATTATCAACCCATGACTATGCTAATCCAAACAGACTAAATGGAATTGATATTGCTGCATGTGTTATCATTAGTGTGCTGTAATCTTGTGTCCTGCCAAAAATGAAAAAATAATTAAACGAATAAGAGGAGGAAGAAATAGTCTGTATCAATAGAAAAAGATAAATAAATCATATGCCACTAGCTAGACAGACGCAGTAGTGACTTTCAGGAAAAGATTCTGTATCTCTACTCACTTTTCTATTGCTCTCTTTAAGGAACCTATATTTTAATGATAAAATTAATGAATTATTACCTACAGTGTCTACAGAGGACTCATGCAAAGTGATGTTTAAAAAACACTGCTAAATACAAATAAATGATCATATGAAAATTTTTCTTTTCAGCCTTTATATTATCCAAATATTAATACATGCTGTTATTCACTTTCATTTACTGTGTTCTGTATCAATACGTATGGTTGAGAGTTATCTCATCTCCCAGTCGTTTCAACTTCTGTCTTTATCCTTGTAACTCCAAAACTGATTAACGCTGTTACTACTTGTGACAGCAGTGCATGTACATATATGCAGGTAAAGCAAAGCTTGCTCAGCATCCACATTTAGATGTTGCATAGGTACCTCCAACTTATGTCCCTACAATAGAGAATCCAATTTATCAACAAATCTTTGGTCTATTGACTCCCTCCACAATGTGTTTCTAGGTCTCCAGCTGCTCCCTCTAGATGAAGGCTCAGTGATCCTTAATTTCTGAACTTGTTGCCCTACTTCCAGTCTTTGGCCTTCTGCCAGGTGTCCTTTAATGCACAGCTGTAGGAACCTTAAGCAAATATCCAACCATGCCTTTCCTTAGTGTTGGGATTGCTGTAATTCTAATCATACTCAAAACTAAATATGAGTTTTCGATCCCCCCAACAGACAGAGAGCTTCCCTTTGCTCTACCCCTTCTCCAGCACTTGTTGTTGTTGCTTTCTTGATCTTTGTTTATTCGGATTGAGGTAAAAGAAATCTCAAAGTTGCTTTGATTTGCATTTCCCTAATTGCTAGGGGTTATGAACTTTCAGGAAATTATTTCTTAGAGGTTGTAATTTCTGCTTTTGGAACTCTTCATATCACAACTCCATTTTTTGAATCAGTAATTTGTTTTGTGGTTATTTATTTATTTATTTATTTATTTGGTGGGTTTTCATTGACTGTTTTTTTTGAGCTGTATACATATCCTGAATATTAATCCTTCATCAGATGCATAGTTCACAAAGATTCTCTCTCATTCAGTGGGTTCCTTTTCGTGTATATTACAACAGTTAAAGAAAAAGAGGCCAGGAATTAGAGAGAGCAATGAGGATGTATGGGAGGGGCTGAAAATGAAACGAGAAGGATGAAATAAGGTAATTATAATCTAAAAAATTATAATAAAAAGTCGAAAGCCAAATAATTGTCAAATTCCTATACTCGATGTTAATTTTTTGTTATAATCATGTTAAAGATAGGTATACATGTACCAAAATATCATATATACTAGTTATATTTAATTATATATATATGTATATTTCATAATTTAATAAAGCCAAAGAAGACTTTCTTAAAAAAACCCTAAGTATTAGAAATCTTACAATGGGAACCACAAACCTATATAACTGGACCCCTCAACACTCTGCAACTTCATTCTCTGTACTTTAGACTTTCTGTGCTCCAATAACGCTGGGCTCCTCACTTTTGGTTAGATAAGCAAATGTGCCTCCCTGGGGATTTTTTTTTTTACCTTTCTGATATATATTTCAAGGAATGCTTTCCCTTCAGGTATCAAAATGGTTCCGTCAATTTGTCTTGGCTTATTTACTTTCCATCATAGAAGGCAATCCTTCCCATGCTATCTAAAACAAAACCTATACTTCTGGTCCGTGTTCTAACACACAGTGTATTGGCCGGAAATTTGAAGTATAATAATGTTAATGAAGCAGGAAGAATCAAATGGAAAAGAGCTCTGTGTAGTGTGGAATATCGAGGATGGAGAGTGTGTGCTGAGGCTCCAATGTCATCCAATGCCAAGAAGAAATAAGAGGCAGCCTAGGCAAGAGCCTTTTGTATGCTTTCTACAGGATGTGGTGGGCACAGCACAGAAAACAGGGTTTAGACTGACTAGTTCTGATAAAGGCAGGAGGTTTTGAGGCATAAAAGAAGTCCCTGTTTTCTGGCACTTGTTTCTGAGATGATGGTTGCATGTTGATAGTGAGAGATGATGGTAATCTTAAGGGTTCTGAACTGATGAGTTAGATTAAGAAACCTGAAAGCTATTTGGTTTTACTTTCTCTTTGAATGGAATAATGCTAAGAAGACCTAGCCTTAGTAATGGTCCAGAATACAGAAAGCACCAGAATACAGAAAATACACAGTGTCATCCTTATGTTTAGCTTTACTATCTTCATATGTCATCTCACCATTTGACTTTGCAATGATTTTGTAGTGGAGAAAAATCTAAGATAAATTTCATTGTCAAAGATAAATTTATCCTTATCTAAGATAAATTTCATTAAGGAAAAGATGCTTATGTTTTACTGACTGATATGACATCAAGGTTTCAGACCAGTGTCAGGTAGAAAAATGCTCAATTAATAATCATTTAATTACTTGATAAACAAATATTGAGTTAATCACTTGCTTGATGGCATATGATAACTTTCCATTAAAGGTTCTCAAGAAAAGGCAATTTTGCTCCCCAGAGACATCTGTCAGTGTCTGAAACATTTTCGACTATCCCCTTAGGGAGGAAGGATGCTACTGGCATCCAGCTGGTGGAGGTCATGTGCATTGTTAAGCTTCCTACAACACAATAGCATTTGAAATGAATAGAATTGTCAAGTACAAATGTAACTAAGGCCACAGTTGAAAACTTCTTGGGCTAAAGATTTCACTTCAATGGTCTTTAAAAATGTCATACAAGTTAATGGTTTTAGTCATAATTAATTTAGAACCAAACATTTTCACTCACTTATAATGCTTTTTTGACACCTATTAAATTAATAAACTGCTATAATTAGTATATTTTAAAAAAAGGTTAACCCTGAAAAGCAATGGACATATAAAATATTTTGGTTTCTATTATCTCGCTAAATAAGAAAAAATATATTTTATGCAGATTATAAGCAATTACCCATGAAAATATAGACTATTTATTATAATAATTTCAGTGACTATAAACATTAATTATTGAAATAATCTGTGTATTAGGCATGTTGGTAGGGTTTGACATACTTTATCTATATATTTAGAAGTATTTCCAGTCACCTTACTATGTATCACAATTTGTTTCAGGCTCCAGGAAAGAGTGGTAAACAAATCGCAAACAAAACCAACCTATCACCTTTCAGTTAACAAGCAAAAGGAACAGGTTAGCATATGGAAGGCACATTGACAACTAGGTCAGTATCACCTTTAAAGGAAATGGTTACTACCCTACTTCACATTTAAGGGAGCTATTTTGACACAGAAAATAACAGATTAGCCTAAAGTAATACAGAGGGAAAGTAGGGGATTAAGGATTCAAGAATCTAAACTCTATGTCCTTGAGCACAATTTATGGCCCTCTGTCTAGCCATCTGTAGACAAAAACGGAGAATCCTTCTGCAGTTAAAGCCCAGGTTTCTTCAATATGATATTCAATATCATATCATATATTGAATATGATATTTTCTGGGACATACCTGTAAATTGTAAAGGCATTTATGCTAACATTCCATTGGCTATATTTCAGTTGCTTTGGCATACTTAACTATAAAGACACTTGAGAAGTATGAGTTCTTTCTGTAACCAAGGAATAGAAGCAGTGAGTTTAGTAGGTAACTAGCAGATGTCTACAGTCTCTCCTTGAGATCAATCACTAAACTATGTTTTGTTGTCTGCGTTTGTTTTTATTATTACTCACTTTACATCCCGAAATCACATCCTCCCTCTTCTTTTCCAGGTCCAACCCTCAACCTCTCTTCCCCTGTTTACCCCCTTCATTTCTCAGAAAAGATGTGCTCTCTCCCATACAAATCCATCCAGGCACATCCAGGAGCATCAGGACTAAGCACATCTATTCCTCTGAGGCCAGACAAGGCATCCCAGCTAGGGGCAAGCAATCTAAAAGAAGTCATCAGAACCCATGTCAGATGCAGCCCCCACTCCACTTGGTAGGGGGCCCACATGAAGATTTACCAGCCCATCAGTTACATATATGTGGTCAGCCTAGGTTCAGTCCGTCCCTCCTCTTTGTTTGCTCCTTCAATCTCTGTAAGTCCCTATGAGCCTAGGTTAGTTGATTCTGTTGTCTTCTTGTGGACTTGCTGTCCCCTCTGGGTCCCTCTGTTCTTCCTGCCACTCTTCCACAATACTCCTGAACTCTGCCTAATGTTTGACTGTGGAGACCTGTAACAAGGTAGGCCCCTGAGAAGATAGGAATGGCCTCTAGCTGACACTCCTAGCAGTGGGGGACATGGAGACTGAAGTGGCCAGCTCAGAGTCACTCAGGCAGGATTTCCAGTGTATGGAAGGGGACACCAACACACCCACAAAACAACTCTGAACCCAAAATTTACCCTACCTACAAAAAAATACTTTTTACTTTTTTGTTGTTTTATTTAGCATTTATTTAACTTTGTTTATTCTTTTCTTAATTTATTTTTTATTAATCACAGGTTATGTACTTTGTATCCCAGCCTTAGCCCCCTCCCGCATCCATCCCAATCCCTTCCATCCCTCCCTCATCTCCTCCCTGCCACTTTCCAAGTCCACTGATAGGGGAGGACCTCCTCCCCTTCCATCTAACCCTAGCTTATCAGGTCTCTTCAGGGCTGGGTGCAATGTCCTCTTCTGTGGCCTAGCAAGGCTGCTCCAAGTCTTATTATTCTTCTTAAACAGAAATATCTTAAAGTGTTCAGAATCATTTTGTAACATGACAGTTTCTTCTTTGGATCATATGTGACCATTGACTATGTAGGGACATATAAATTACGGTGACAAATTTAATATACACATAAGGGAACGGGAACAGCCTGGTATATCATAGAAAAGATGCTCAGTGAAAATCACCTTTGGATATGGAAAATGAGAAACAGGTAGATGTCATCGACCCATGGCAATGATGAAATGTAAGAGTATGAAGAACCCAAGCTGTTCTGCTCTGTGCTTACATGAGGGTTTTGTCATCTGGAAGGAATCATGCTCTCTGTTGTCCTCAATGGTCAGTACAAGGTTCTGCACACTTGACAGTGCAAGGGCTCTGCAACTTTGTGAGTTTGAAATTATTTTTGTGGCAAATTATAACTAAGGCCTCGAGATTGCTTTCCTCCTGTAACTTATTTGGGGCTAAGATTATGAATACTTTTAGTAGGAAACACACACGTACACATACATAAGCACACAAATGCTGAAACGTGGTCCCTAGAAGTTTAGAATATGTTCTGTTAGTTCAAACAGTGTCATAAACCAAATACAGATGCGTTACCACATCTTTCATGTCACCATCCCCTCCAACCACAACAAATCTTCCTATCCAGGCAATTATCAGTCGCTACCATATTGAGCCAGGTAAGAAAATGCAATGAAAAGAAATGTCTTTAATATTGCATTACAGTAAAGCCAAGTCACATTTTCTAGGCAGTGCCTATTCCTTCAAATGCCTTTTGGAGGGTCATCTTTCCTAATATTTTAGACACAGAAATGTTTGACTACCCTTTGTGATCACAGTGCACTGGTCTGTCATTTGTTGTTGTTGGCAAACAGGCCCTCTGGCCTTATGACTTTTACCTTTGTCACACATGACCACTCCGGTAAGCCAGCCACTCCACAACTCAAAGCACTCTCTGATAGCTGTAGACCACCCTTTAACATAAAAGTCTCCATTAGGTTAAAGAAGTGACTGTTGCAAATAATGATAAACTTACTGGCTGATGGGACAGTGAGGGTACTTTTAATTGCATGGCAGTTCTGGAAATGAAGTTTTTGATACAGAGAATGCAAACTTAACTTCCCTCACATCTTCTTAGGGAATGAATGATGCAAACTATTTATGAGAGGATGAATTGATTAGCTTTATGAATCACTTTTTAAATTTTGCTAAGACTATAAAAATATAGTTCATACATTTTAGCACATTTTTTCTTATTAATTCTTTGAACTTTATTTTACCCATTTTGATATGTCGTTATTTTTGTTTTGAAAACAGCGGGTCAAATACCAGGTCCCTTGTTTAAGTAGATGAACGTAATGTACTAAACCCACATAGTTCTTTAGGTCTTGAAACATCCCTGGATTCCATTGTGCTCCTCATTTCACTGTGTTACCATAACATTGACTCTACCAGACTCAATTTCAAGATTATTCATGTATGCATTTACGAAATCTTTGCAGTCACCCATGAACTTCATGCCGAGTTTCTCTGATCCAGATTCTGCATTTTGTGACTCAGCTCTACCTCCTCCAGTTCCTTATGTACCATCTTCCTGGTATTGTTTTGTTGTTATTATTTTGTTTTCAGTTTTGTTTTTCTTTCTTCTTTTCAGAGTTTTCTATCTTAGTGTATGGAACCTCTATCTGTTGAAAGTGAATACACCTCATTATCCTGTTTATTGTAACTATTGTCTCATTTGGCAATGTTCCAATCTCTCTCATTTAGAAAGAAAGCATTAACATATCACTCCAGTTATAATATGCCTAAGCTTATATAAAAAGTACACAAGAAGGGACGAACATTAAAATACTATTTAGTAATAATGAAGCCTCTATGACTAAAGATTCTTCTGTGTCTCAGATAAGAAGCCCTGCCAATATTCTCATGGTTCTTGGAAAGCCATGACTTCTGCTAGTTTAGTGAAATATTACAATCACCATCTCCAAGTGCTGTAGGACACCCCTCCCTCTGTCCTGTGCTCCCTGAACTCCTCACTGATTCTTTTCAAGCAAGAAACCTTTTCGTTACCTAAACTGAATCAGAATCTGGAGTTCACAGAATGGAAGAACACTCAGAAATTTCAGAGGTTTCTGGACAACAAACATGACCCAGAGACTTCCGACACAAAGTGTTGTGCCCACAAAAGCAACAGATAGGGACTGCTAAAAATGGAGATTTTCAAGGACCCCTCCACATATGCATTTCCCTTGGTAATGTACTATTACTGTGCATAATAAAGTTCAAGTTTAGTGATGTTCTATTATGAGAAGGGCATGTTTTAAATATACTCTTTACTTTCCATTCTCATATCTGACACACTCTACCTACATATGTACTTACTTGTCTTGAATTATTCTGAATAAAAAGTTTATCCATTTAAAACACAGAACCTTGATATTTAATACATCAAAACATAAATCTGAGTATATATTTTAACATGAATTTCATTCTCTCATATTTTAAATTATGTTTTATTCTGTATTTGCTTGAGAAAATAGTATAACCATTGCACTCATCAAAATGATGAGGCTTATTCCTGTTTCTCTTTTCAAAAACAATTAAATAACAAGCAGTAAACTTCCCTTTTACTCCAGTACCCCAGAACCTTAATATATTTAAATATCTTATGGAAAAAGCTCCCATTTTTTAATTTATTTATTTTTATATCAATCACAGGTTAAGTTTTTTGCATCCCATGCGTAGCCCCCTTCTTCATTCCCTCCCAACTTAACCAACACTCCCTCAACTCCTCCCCGTCCCCTCCAAGTCCACCAAGTGGGGAGGATCTCCTCCCCTTCCACCTGACCCCAGATCATTTTGTCTCCTCAGGGCTGGCTGCAATGCCCTCCCCTGGGATCTAGCCAGGCTGTCACTCCCTGGTATGTATGGGGGAGGGTCGAAGAGTCAGGCATCAAGTTCAAGACTGAAACAGTCCCTGTTTCACTTACTAGGGTCTTCAGTTCAACAATGAGCTACCATGGGCCACATCAGAGCAGGGGTTCTAGGCCATATCCATATATGGTCCTTGGTTGGAGAAACTGTCTCATATAAGACCCCTGTGCCCTGCTCAGTTTGATCTTTGTGGAGCTCTTATTCTCCCCCAGTCTTACTAACTTCCCTTATTTTTATTATTACTTCCCGCCCTCTGCCAAGGGCTTAATTGTGAGTCTTAATATCTGCTTTGATACTTGCTATACTGATTCTTTCATAGGTCCTCTTTGGTATGCTCCTGTCCTATTACTTGTTTTCTCCTCCATTCAGTGTCCATCCTATTAGTTCATTTAAATGAGAATTGATCATACCAACCTGGGTCCTCCTTCTTGTATATCTTCCCTAGGTGTGTAGATTTCAGCATGAACTTTCTATCCTATAGGTCTATATAAGTGAGTATATACCATAGGTTTCTTTCTGCTTTGGGGATACCTCACTTAGGATGATCATTTCCAGGTCCCACCATTTGCCTGCAAATTTCATAATTTCCTCCTTTTTTATTGCTGAGTAGTATTCCATTGTGTAAAAGTACCACAATTTCTGTATCCATTCCTCAACAGAGGGACTTC
>JAQQSO010002958.1:0-13957 GCA_028658305.1 Pachyuromys duprasi
GTGTAGCCCTGGCTGGCCCGAGACTAAGAGATTCACCCACCTCTTTTTCTTAACTGGGGATTAAAGCTTGACAGCTCACCTTTTTAAGGGCAAAAAGTATTTTATTTATCAATATGTCTAAACCTACTCTTTAATCTTTAGCTTGAATGGTTGACTTTCACTTTCATACTTGGACCAGAAAAATAGGTCAGTTTATTAACTACGCTAGTTGATTTAAAACAAAACAAAACAAAACATTAGTTTGAATTATCATCTGTCTTAGTTGGCTTTTGATATAACAAAACATTTGCGGCTATATTAGTTGTAAAAGAAGTTTATTTGGATCACTCTTCTAGAGGTTTGAGAGCATGACACTGGCTTCTAATGAGGGCCTCATGATGGCACTTAGCTCGTGGTACAGGAGAGAGGGAGATATGTGTACTAAAAGGCTAATAAGCATGTGGTATGACCTTGCTATGTAATAGTCTGGCTTCATGGTAATGAACCCACTCCGTGATTCTGGCCTAACCACTTCAAGGTGGTGATCCATGACCTCATGTGTAATCTGTCATCAGGCAGCACCACCTCAGTGCTGTCCCGCTCTTCCACCTTGCGGGGCAGGCAGGCTTTATCCGAACCATCTTGTCATCTTTGTTAATACAGCCGTTCTTTCCAAGTCTGGGATGCTAACAGAGTTCAGTTGAAGGACGGGAGGGCGTTTGCTTAGGTTAATGATTCTTTATGGACAGGAACTTCCAGTCATGATAAGAATTAATATTTGTGGAGCGCTTACCCTATGAGAATAGTGTATATGTGCTGTGATCGAGTAGCTCAGATAATTCTCTTAATCCTGAGGCAGAGTTCTTTTTCCCCATATTTGGTTTTGTTTTGGCTGAGTAAATAGAAGCATGAGGAAGTTCAGTTAGCTTACTGAAGGTTGCTTAGCCAGAAAGTGGTGGGCCCACATTTCTCCACAGGCTGCCTGCCCTCAGAGCCTGGGTTTTTAGCACCCATCCATAGTGTAAAAGCAAAGCGTCCTTCTACATTCCCTTTGGTTTTTTAAGTATTTCTTGCACTTGGAAGAGTTCCCATAGCTTCATCTAAACAGAAGATCTCTGGCCTTGTTGAGCTCAAAATGTTTATTCAGTATCTACTGAGTAAAGAGATGTTCTGTGCCGGAGAAGCTGTGCTAGGCCAGAGCTGGGACCCAGGCAAAGCTGCCTGCATTCTTCTCCTAGCGCCTTGTCTCTGTGTTTATTGACTCTCCCTTCTCTCCCTAGCCCTCGGAGGAATCTCTCCAAGCAAGATTCCCTTGCCTCTCCTCTCTTTTCTGCTGTTCTTGTCCTCAGTGAAGAGTAAGCAACTTTAGTAGATTTGTATTTGGGCCTTATGCCAAAAGGCTGAACCCAGTGTGGGACTGCAAACATCAGGGATTCTGACCCGGCATTCCTCTTGTTTTGTTTGTGGTAGATGCATATTTGATCTGGTAAGCCACCTTCCTTCCTATCTGAAGTTGCTGGGCCTCTGGTGCATTAGGCAGCTTGCCTCAGTCAACTCCCAGGTGCTTTTACACAGCTGAAAAATGAAGTTTAGAAAATTGATGGAAATGTCTACGTCACAGTGCGGGAAGTCTGTATTTTGCTATGTGTGAAGCAGCCTGTCTCAGTCACTGGTCTATTGCTGTGAAGAGACACCATGACCAAGGCAACTTATAGAAGAAAGCATTTAATTGGGACCTTGCTTACAGTTTCAGAGAGTAAGTCCATAATCATCAAGGTGGGGAATATGACAGCAGGCAGGCAGGCAGGGTGCTGGGGCAGTAGCTGAGAGATTACATCTTATCTTCAAGATGGAAGGGAGACAGCCAGAGTGAGACTGGCCTTGGCACAGGCTTGTGAAACCTCAAAGCTCACCTCCAGTGCCACACCTCTTCCAACAAGCTCACACCTCCTAATCATTTCTAAACAGCCCACCAACTGGGAACTGAACTTTCAGATGTATTAGGGGCTATCCTCATTCAAACCTCCACACAGTCTCTCCTAAAGATGGCTGCACAATTAGCCAGAGGTGGTGTCAGCGGGCACATCTTTAATCTTAGCACTTGAGAGGCAGAGGCAGGTGAATCTCTGTGAACTTGAGGCCAGCCTGGTTTAAGAGCTAGTTCCAGGACAACCAAGGGCTTCACAAAGAAACCCTGTCTCGAAAAACTGAAAAACAAAACCAAAAACCAACAAAGCAAAACAACAAAAAAAGCTGCACAATCAAGTTTAATGCCAATATGAATGGACATGTTAATGTGGGAGGCAGAAAATGTTTGAGGGGTCCCACCTCTAAAGAACTACAGGCAACTATTGACTGTTGGGAAAAGGAGAACTGGCCTTTCCTAGGGATGAACTCCATCATTGCTTGTCCAAGATAGAATGGTTAGCCTTGGAACCGCATGTACACCGCCAACAAAACAGCAGGTTGTGTTTATGCATATTTATGTAATATGTATAAATATGTGTGTGTAGCAATAATAATCAGAGAGCTAGCAACAAAAATAAAAGAAAAAGAGGCTATCAACTTGGAAGTGGGGGACATGGGAGGAATTCAAGCTGGAAGGGGCTGGGTGGAAGGAAATGAGGGGGAAAGTGATATAATTCTATTTTAGCTAAAATGTTTTTTTTAAACATATGTTTTTTAAAAAACAGGTCATGATGTCACACATCTTTAGTCTTAGCATTCAGGAGGCTAGTGGATCCATCTTGGTAAAAGAAACAAATACGGCTGGCTTTCCTTGCTTATCTCAGTTTGTTCTCCCACCACGGTCCCCAGAAGCCTCTGCTCTTGAGGATCCCCAGCTCCCATCTTTAAAAAGATAGCAGAGGGCCAGGCGTGGTGGCGCACACCCTTAATCCCAGCACTCTGGGAGGCAGAGGCAGGGGTGTCTCTGAGAACTTGAGGCCAGCCTGGTCTACAGGATAGAAATGCTACCTCAGAGAGAGAGAGAGAGGGAGGGAGGGAGGGAGGGAGGGAAGACTTCAAAACAACTGGACACTGGAAGGCTAGAGTACTTTCAATTCCAACTAACTTGTGTATTACCTGGGCAAGTAATCTCCCCCCCTTTTTAAATTGTCTAATTTTATTGTATTATATTTAAATGCTTTATTTATTTTTATTTCACGTGTACTGGTGTTTTGCCTGCATGTATTTCTGTGTAAAGGTTTTGAATCCTCTGGAACTGGAGTTACGGGCAGTTGTGAGCTGCTATGTAGGTGTTGGGAATTGAACTCACGTCCTCTGGAAGAACAGCCAGTGTTCGTAATTGCTAAGCCATCTCTCCAGCCCCCAGTCCCACTCCCTTTTTTTGTTGTTGCTTATTTTCGAGACAGAGTCTCTTTGTGTAGTCCTGGCTGTCCTGGAACTCACTGTGTAGACCCCGTTGGCCTTGAACTCACAGGGTTCTACCTATTTATGCCTTCTGAGTTCTGGAATTATAGGCCTGTGCAAGCACACCTTGCTTCTTTTTCTTTTTTTGATTGTGTTTTGCTATATAGCCCTGACTGTCCTGGAACTGGAACTTGTTATATAGAGGAGGCTGGCTTGGATTTTGCTTTTCTTCCTGCTTCTGCCCCTGAGTGCTGGGATGACAAGCATGAGCCATCATCAGGTTTGGTACATTTCATTTCTTTGGTCATCATTTGCCACATGTGAAATGGATGGCAGGTTATATGGTTTATACTGTGTGGTTTCTGAAATCTAGAACCCATTCATTTCATCTGTAGAGAACAATCTGGTGGATGTGGTGTTACCATATTGGTTTTCTATCGATACATAACAGATCATCACAAACTTGTCGAAAAGTAACACGTTTATTATCTTAGCTACAATAGGTCAGGACTGCAAGCTGTCTTAAGTGGACTTGCACTGTAGAAATTTATGGTGTCTTACCTCAGAGAATCCTGAACCTTTTTACAATCTTTCTGCCCTCGTTCTGCTCTTTCTTGGGCCTAGGTATAGGGGTTTTGCACTGTAGATATATCAGTGGAGGCTAGGGACACCATGGACATGTATTTTCTTCATTTTAATCAGTTTTGGATCTCTGTAACAGTCTTCTTGTTTTGCAAAAAGCTTTTTTGATGAGGATGAGAGTTAGACTTATCTTTGGGTATAATGATTAGTATTTAGAATACAGTTAGATATTACGTTAGTTTAGAAAAATGGCAGCATTGTTGGTGGAATCCAGTAGACTGCCCAAACAATGTAGGCTATGGCCGTTGCCCTTGGTTGCCTTCCAGAACTTGAAGATACGACCCTGTTACTGAAGACATCACACACGCTTTAAACACAGGACTTGGAGAAAGTGATCTCGAACTGACCTGGAAGCCTTTTTACTGAGGACTTGCTCTCTAGAATCTGAAGGTGCTATGCAAGCTGTCAAGAGGGAAAAACAATCAATAATCCTACCTGGATAGACATTATATGAACCACAACAATGACCAGCATGGTATGATATCCCCAGGGGAGGTGTATGCTGGAGAGATGGGGCAACAGTTAAGAGCTGATGCTGCTTTTCTAGAGGACCTGAGTTCTGTTCCCAGGACTTCCATGGTAGCTTACAACTATCTGCTGCTCCAATCCTAGAAGACCTCATAACCCCTTCTAGTCTCCATGGGCACCTGGCATGCACATGGTACTCATACATACATGTGGGCACTCATACATACACATAAAATTAAAAGAATCTTAAAAAAAAAGAAGATATCTGCAGTGATGCTATAGTGGCAGTTTTATCTTGGTGGTAACCAACAGTGTCTAATAGGACTTCAGAACCACTCAGTAGGAAGGAATTCATGCCTGGTACTGTAAACTTAGCCAATTATCCACAGCTGGAGAGGCCATAGACCCTAGAGGAGAGCCTCCTCACGGCCATTCTCCTAAACCCTTCTTTTTAAAGGGCTTCCTACTGACTGTTTTAGGCTCACCCGGATAATGTTATTAGCCCTCAGGCCTCTAGAGCCCCACATAAATGAGAACAAATAACCCTCTAGATTTACCTATTTGTTGTCTTCATTAACTTTGTTTGCATCTGTGACTAAAGCCAACTGGACGAAATAGCAAGGACAGAATTGCATACGTCAGTGATGCTAATGGAACCTTACTTAAGCCACATTGCTGCATAATTGGGGATACTATTAGGAGATAGAATTTTTGGAGATCAACTTATAATTCTCTATGGGGCAGTTACCTTGTAGCAACATTTTATTTATAGTTGTATATGTTGTGTTTTCTTGTATTCTGATGTAATTATTTAATTATTTTCCCTCTCCTTCTCCCTGCCTTTCCCTTTTCCTTCTTTCTTTTTCCTTCCCATATCCTCCCCTTTCTTTCTGTGCTAGGGATGGAACCTAGGCTCCATGCATGCCAAGCAAACATTCTACAGCTGAGTAGTACCCATAGCCTTATTTTCCTGTTTGGAATAATATAGAAAGTCATTAACTTAAGACATCTGTGTCCATAATTATTTAAAAATTCTTTTAAGTGGTTTTATCATTGTTTGGGAGGGCTGTGTTATAATTTTTCACTATGAATTTGGCCATTTTTTTCTTAAAATTATGAGATTATGAATATAGAATTAAAAAAATTATATTTATGGGATTTGCCATCCTGATTTTTGCCTGGAAGTGTGCTTTTTCTGATAGTCCGTATGTCCTTTGATTTTCTGACAAAGGGAAAAACAAAGTAGTTTCTGTCCCCCAGTATACTTTTAGTGTTTTCTTATGGCTATTCTGAGGATGACATTTAACATTGATTAAACCAAGTCTAATATTTTTCTTTTTTTTTTCTTTGCCGGTCAGCCTCAGAAAAATCAAGGTGCATTACTTTGGTTTCTTTCGCTATTCATTATTGCTGCTGAATATTTTATTTGTGTATTTTTGTCTGGAAATATCCTGCTTCCCCGTAATTTGTAGGAGTTTTTTCTCTTTACCTGTTTGGAGACTCATTCTGTCTTTAAGTGTTGTGGTTTCTGTTACAAAGTTGGCAATCAGTCAATTGTTTCTCATTTGAAGGTTATTTTTTTAATTTTGAATTTCATTGATTCTTTATAACGCACATCATTTTACTCATCTTCCGGGGCCCCCAGGGCTTCGGTGTGCGAGGCCTCTCCCGCCCTGTTTCTGCTCCACCCTCCTCTCCCTGGCATCCACTTTCCTGGGTTCTGTGTCCGTTGTGTCTTGCCACCAGTTCCTGAGTCCCTTATTGGCTTTGTGTTATCCGTTCTTTGGTTTTGCTTCATTTTAAGTATTTTTTTTTTCTGGTAGTGAATCTTTCAGTTACCTGTTCTCCTATGTCCAGGGTGCTGCTAAGCCCATGTATTGAATTTTCATTCCTAACAGTGCAGTTCCAGTATTTTTGATTTGGTTCTATAAGAAAATCCAGTATGCTCTTTTTCTTTCTTGTTCTCTGGCAAATTGTTCTCTTACAGTTCTGAAATTTTAAAAGCATACAGATGGGCATTATCAGTGTGTCTCATGGAGCCCAGGCTGGCCTGGAGTGTATGGAGGCAAAACCAATCTTGGATGCCTGACTCTTCCACCTTTGTTTCCCAAGCGCTGGGTTACAGGCCTGCTGCAGTGCCTGCCGTGGCACTTTGTCCTTGCTGTCCTGTCTCTTTTTCCTTTCTGGTCATTTTGGTTTTATGCTGGACATTTAAGCTTATAATGCTTGATGCTCTTGCCTCCAGGAAGATGCATTTGTTTGGGCCAGTTACCTGGACATGCTTAAAATTCAGATTAACAGGAGTTTGATTTTAGGAACTGGGCTGAGTCACAGAGGCTGTGGTTTCTTCTTGGAGGCCTGGTGTACTTCCAGCTCACTCTTAGCAGGCTCCTAGAATGCTCCGGTTCCAATTCCAAGGCCCTGGTCCATCTAGGCAGTCTTGGCTCCTGCTCCCTCACCCTAACGGCTCTGCCAGAAGCCCTCACTTCTCCATCTCTATTTTCCATGAGGGAAAATGCTGCCCCTAACTGCCAAGCTCACCTCCTTTGATTTCAGTTCTCTCCTGGTAACTCTCCACTGCGCTTCTAGTCTTTAGAAAAAGGATTGGTTCACTGTTTGCTTTGCCATCATCAGAATTGGAGCTCTCGATAGTTTTAGGTTGCACATCTAACTCTTCACTAACTCTCCACTCCTGAGAAGGCCTTTGGCCGGAAACAGTAGGAATCTGCAGTGGCCTGGGAAGAGGGCAGTGGGACTGACGTGAGTCAGCTTATATGCTGGCTGCACTGCACAGGCTGGTATGCTAGGATACGTGGATTCTGGGAACAGCTTTAGTGCAGTGGTGAGTACAGCAATGGGATCTAATGTGGGGATTCTGCTAGCTTCTAAGTATATTTATCCCAACTGCAAGAGCCTACTGTGAGTCAGACATCAGCCAAAACTCCATCGATCTCCTGACCTCCAGGAGCCCCAGCTTTAACTGGGAGGCCACAATGCTTCTTGGGGTCTCTTGGAACCACTGTTAGTTCTGGTATCCAATAGACCCCAGGAAGTCTGATTATTTCCTTTCCCCAGTGTACAGTCACCCTTGTAAAAGGCGGTAGGCCCTCCTGGGAAAGGACTGAGAAAAGGCTAACAGTAAAACTTTCAGGTGCTCCAGCAAAGTCCTTCTTCTGCTTCTAAGCTTTAAGAGCCTTGCCTGGTTAACTTCTCTGGTTTCCACAGCAGGAAACGAATACATCCAGCACAGGATTTGTGACGCTTTTGTTAACTTATGGATAAAACTCAATATTTACCTTCGCTAAGCAAATACAAACACTATATAAACTTGCCACAATATTTTTAAAGCACATACAATTTGTTACATAAGTACTAGTTTTATACCCTCTGTTTGAGAAGTCTGAAGGGAAACCACTTCTCCATGCTTTTTGGAGGTGAAAGGGTCACAGTGCCTAGTTACTTCAGATACAGAACTTAAAAACACATTTTGTTTTGTGTGTTTTACCTGTATGTATGTCTGTGCATCACATTTGTGCCTGGTGTTGGTGGTGGCTAGAAGAGGGCGTCAGATCTCCAGAACTGGAGTTCTAGGGGGTTGTGAGCTGCTCTGTGGGTGCTGGGAACTGAACCTGCGTCCTCTGTAATAGCAGCAAGTGTTCTTAATGGCTAAGCCATCTCTCCAGCCCTATGGGCATTTAAAAAATTTTTTTAAAATTTTCTCTATTTTAACTAAAGGAAAAAAGCAACTTGACAACCAATATATGAGAAATTTTAATTTCTGAAAATTAGCTCATTTAAATATGCTATGTGATTATATTGGTTGAGCACATTGATTCTGTCTTTTGTCAAAGAACTTGCTTACTTGAGGAAATAGTTTCAGAAGTAAATTTTAGTGTCTCCCCATCAACCAGAATGGCCTTCCTTTGAAGCAGATCAATTGCATACTCTCTAGGTAGGATAGATTTTTCACATTTGGGAAAAGTACACTTTTTTCCTCTTCTGGAAAACCTAAATTTTAAAAATTGAAAATAAGTTTTTTAAAAATACAATATATTCTGACTACTGTCTCCCCTCCGTGATCTCCTCCCAGACCCTCCCCCTTCCCCCCACCTACCTTGCTTAGTACAAAACAAACATGAGACAGTACATTTAAAAAGAGCTGCACACGTATTCTTGTTAATGAACACAACACTCAGTAGTTATTTTGAGATTATTATCTTTCAGCAAATCGGCTAAATCAGTTAAGGCCTCCTACCACCCTCCAGGGAGGGGAGGGTGTTAATGCCGTTTCCTCCTTCTTTCTCCACTTCTCCTTTCATTTCCCCTCCACCCTCTTTGTCTTCTGTCTGTGTGTCTGTCTGTGTTAGTGTTACTGTGTATGTGTGGTAGTGTGTATATACGTGTGTGTGATGTATGTGCATGTGTGTGTGTGCGCAAGTGTGAGGCCAGAGGAAGGCTCTATCAGTCTTATTCCCTTGTGACAGGGTTTCTAATTGAATTTAGAACTAGGATGGCAGCCAGCAAGTCTCAGCAATTCCCCTGTGTCTGCTCCCCACAGTGCTAGGATTATAGGTGTGTGCATTGCCACACTTGGCTTTTTATGTGAGTGCTGGGATCCAAACTCACGTCCGCATGCTGGCGCAGCAAGCACTCTTAGCCACCGAGCCATCTTTCCTGCCCTCTGAGGGTCACAGGTTCTTAGTCAAACAACTGAGATAAAGGCTCACACAGCTATGCAAAAGTTTAACAAGGAAACTTTGTTCAAAGCCAAACCAGGGAACAGAACAAACACGGCAGCAAAGCTGACAGCGGCCATGTGAGTGTGGTATCTCAGGGCCTTGGTTACTGTCTGGAATCAAGAGGGGTTTCTTGATAAGCTGTATGAAGTTCTCTATTTTGATTGACAGCTTAAATTTTATTTTTAAGATTATAACTTAATTATAATAGTTCTCCCTTCCCTTTCCTTCCTCCAAGTCCTCCTATATAGCCCTTTTGCATCTCTTTCAAATTCATGCTCTTTTTACTAATTGTTAATGCTTACATATATATATGTGTGAAATATATATAAATAAATATATATTCCTTCCCAGCTCTCCTCAGTTGCCTGTAGTCTTTGTGTAAGGATGAGGCCTTATGGGCTTTCCCCTTTCCAGCTTGCATATTCATTGGTATCATCCTGTTCAGCTCACATTTGGGAAGTCATGTTGGTGAGAGTTATGGATTTAGCTTCTGACATTCCTAGGAGACAGAGTCTCACAGCAATCTCTCTGATCCCCTGGATCTTAGAGGCTTTCTGCTCTCTCTCCCACATGTTCCTTAAGCCTTAAGTGTGGGAATTTTTGTTGATGTCTTCCAAAAGTTTCAAATCCATTTCTTTGCTTTGAATGTCTCTTCCCACAAAGCATTTCATTTTAACTACTTATGCATGGCATAAGATGGTAAATGGGGAATTCTCCCTAAAAAATTGTCCTAGAGGACTCAGTTTACTTTATGAACATGAACCCAAACCAGTTCAGGCTGGATCAGCTCTTTTGCCTTCTTACCTAGATGTAGTAGGAGTATGTTTTCATGCAAATTGTTCAAATTTGATGGTTGCTAAGGGAAAGAGAAACTCACTTCTTGTCCAGTGTGTGTGCAGCTTGATGCAGGGCGGAATCCTAGGTTGAAAACTGGTGGCCAGGGGCGTTGTGGGAGGAATGGTGTGTGCAGAGGCCCAGGCAGCACTAGTTCCTGTGCCTGCCCCTTCCACCCCTTCCCAGTTCCTGACACAAGGTTTCATGTATCCTCGGCTGACTTGGGACTTCTAATCCTCCAGCCTCCGTCTCTGAAGTGCTGGCACTGTAGGTGTGCATCATTATGCTATTTCTAGAGTGCACATCTCTGGAATGCATGTTGAAGTTTATTGTGCATTCATGAGGCAAATCAAGTCTGCTAGTTCAAAATGACAACGAAACCGACTGCTGTTTACAGCCAGTAGTCATAGAAACTTTCATGTTTTTATTAATGGTAGGATTAAATTTGTGACGTAAATGGTTTCGGACAAATTCCAACAGGAACCATTAATCAGAAATTACAGGCTGTTCATCTGTGAAGTAAGTGATAAGGAAATTGATCTATTGCTATTAATTAGTTGTGCTGAGCTACACATTTTAATGCAGTGATAAGGAGCTGACACACCCAGATGTTAGGATGAGGTCGGACAGAAGCCAGTCACGGAGGCTGAGGGCCCTGCTTGTCTTCAAGTTTTTCTAGCATGCGGTTGAAGATGCTGAAAATAATTTTAGTTCTTCTCCAAGGGACAAAAATGTTCTTTCGTTGTCTTTGGAGCCTGTTACCCAGGGAGAAACAGTCTGCTGCAGGCCCCATGCTAAAACACAGAGAAGCTTGACCTCTGTTCATGTGGTGTCTGACAGTCCTCCAACAGTGGTTCAGGAAGTGGAAAGGTTCAGGGAGAACATGGCAGAGTTTGTATTTATTTATTTAATAATTTGTTTATTTTTTAATTTTATCTGCATTGGTGTTCAGCCTGCCTGTATGTTGTGAGGGTGTCAGGTCCCCTGTAACTGGAGTTAGAGACAGTTGTGAGCTGCCATATGGGTGCTAGGAATTGAACTCGGGTCATTTGAAAGAGCAGTCAGTGCTCTTAACAGCTGAGCCATCTCTCCAGGCTCCTCCGCCCCCCACCAAGTTTTTATTAGGAGGGGAAAAAACCCTTTTTAGACTATGTAAATTTTGCATTTTTGTTTTAGTATTGCTTTTAAGTTATATTGTGTTTATTAAGGAATGGGAACCTGTAGTGTTTAGGGTCTCAAGGCTATTTATTCAACCCTGTGGAGTGGACAGGAACTCACGTTGCCAGTCCTTTTCTCTATCTTCTGCTGAAGTGTTTTCTCTGATCAGTTTCCACACTTCAGCTTTCTTTGTGTTCTGTTTCTTTGTTTTGGTTTTGTTTCATGTAGCCCAGGCTGGCTTTTAACTCATTAGTTGCATAGGATGACCCGCTTCTTCCCACCCTCCTCTCTTCCCCCTCCTTAGTGTTCTATTACAGGCTCGCCTCTGCGCCCAGTTTATGTAGCGCTGGGATCAAACAGGGCTTTGTTCATGCAAGATAAGCTGAGGCTGAGCTTTGTCCCCAGCCCACACTTTGAGTTCTAGAACCGGTTTCATTTGTGCTGGCGAGATGGTTCACTGGTTAAAGTGCTTGCCACAAAAGTATGAGGACCTGGGTTCAGATTCCTAGCACCTTGGTAAAAAAGTTGGGCATGATGCTGCATGCCTGTAATCCCAGAGCCAGGAGGCAGGGCTGGGAGGATGTGGGGCTTGCTGGCCAGATGGTTTAGCCAGAATCATGAGCTCCAGTTTTAGTGAGAAACCTTAGGAAGACATATGGCATGGACCTCTTGCCTCTACATGCATACATGGTAACTCATGCAAATTGCCCCCACATACATATGTATATGTGTCCATGTCCTTGCATATACACAAAACCCATAATTTCATATACACCAGAGTAGCACTGTTATGGTCGTGGATACAGGTTATTAAAAAGTGCTCATTTCTATATCTTGCTTAGTTTTGTAGGAGCAGGGGTATGGGCAGGATATGTGTTTGACTGATGTACAGTCCTAGGCCTGGGTTCTCTTCCATGGAGTGGGATTTAATGCTTACTTCAGAAGGGGTAGGAAGGAAAGCACTGAAGACCACCTGCTTCACACTCTCTGTGAAACAGGACTGGCTCTGGCTTTCCTAGTCCATGATTTCTTATTGTGGACGAGCCCGAAGCCTGCTTTACTGTAAATGACAGGTTTTGCTTAGGGAAGATCAGTCAGGGAACTTGTATTCCTGGCATTTGCAGTACCAGAGACTGTTTGATGTTAACGGACTTACTGGAAGACTTTTGTGAGGTTCCTCTGGCCTGAGGCAGGCTAGCTGTTGATGCAATCAGGAGAACCACAGAGTGATTATTTCTGCCCCCGTGTATCCTGCACAGTGTGTGTCCCCTGTGACTCAGGCTTCTGTGACTCCATCTCTATGGCTGAGTCAAGTAGCTCATGCCTCTTCCTTCTCTGCAGGCCCCAGCCTGATGGGTCCTGGGGCTGGGCCTCTTGCCAGAGGCTGCCCTGTGATCAAGCGTGAGCCATCCCTGGCTACAGAGCATCCAGGCACTAATTCTCAACTCTTAGTGCTAGAAGAGGGCTGAGATCCTGTTGCCCAGGCCCTCCCAAACCTCAGATCACCTGGGCGACAGGGCAAACTGTGTCTCCCAACCATTCTTCCATCTTTCAGTAAGTCAAGATAAAGGCCTAGAAAGCAGTGCTATTTTTGTTGTTGTATCCCAAGGTGATTCTTATTTTCCATAGTGTATAACATTTGGTGACTCCTGATCTAGTCTCATATCTTAATTTTATTTAAAAAATATACACGTGGTTATCCCTTTTCAACACAGAACACCACAGAGAACTTCCCCTCCAATTCTATTTTCCTCTCTATTCAGTCAAGATAAAGGGATTATGGTACATGTTCATGTTTAGAAAATTCAGACAACCTAATATCACAAAACAACGAAAAACCAAAGCATCTTGTATTGCTGGTGAACTCTACCAGAACATTTTACAGCTAGTATTCCTCCTTTCGCTTTCATATCACATGTGTTCTCTTACTCTCACCCCTTAAAACTGCCTCCCCCACCCCCACCTTCCACAGGCTCCTTTCTAGTTTTCTGGCTTCTACATATTTCCACATAAATGAATAGTAATTGAATGCAAGGATCTTCAAATCGAAAGAATGTATACTGAGAGGACACAATGTCTTTCCAAGTCATAGTTTCATATATATTCCTAGAAACATGATTTTTTAAAAATCATTGAATATAATTTTATTGTGTAGCTGTAGTATGCAATTACTAACCATTCATCAGATGATGGAAATTTAGGCTGGTTCCATTTCCTTGCTATTATGAGTAGCACAGCCACAAACATGGGTGACGTGCAAGAATCTCTGGTGGAGTATAGAGTCCTCTGCATATATGCCCAGGAGTGGTGGTATAGCGGGGTCATATGATAGTCTCTCTCTCTCTCTTAACATAGGCTCTCACTGTGTATTTTTGGGTGGCCTAGGATTCATTATGTAGACTGGGGTGGTCTCTGTTTATCTATTTACTTACTTATAGACACCACCAGATAGGTTTCCACGGTAGCCAAACAAATGTAGACTCCCACCAGCAGTGGATAAGGACACATTGTCGTCCTCCTAGCGTTTGTTCTCTCTCTCTCTTGATGATAGCCATTCTAGCTGGAGTGAGAGAATCTCAGAATAGATGAAATTTGTATTTCCCTGATGCCTATGGGTATTTACCACTTAAAAAATTATTCCTACTCATATTCCTCCTTTAAGAACTCTGTTCAGAGGGTCTATTTCTGACATGAACTCAATGGCTGGCTCTGTGACCTCCTCACCCCTGAGGGAGGAGCAGCCTTGCTAGGCCACAGAAGAGGAC
>JAQQSO010002959.1:0-13956 GCA_028658305.1 Pachyuromys duprasi
GGAGGGTGGGAGGAAAGGAAGGAGGGGGGCTATGCCTGGGATGCAAAGTACCTAACCTGTGATTGATATAAAAATAAATAAATTAAAAAAATAAAAAATAAAAAAAATAAAATGAAAAGGAGCCCCCATGAAAGTTATGAATAAATACCACAAGGTTACAGCATTGACTGGGGAGGAGAGGCATTGAATAATGTCACTGACATATGAAGACCTTCTAGTTGGAGCCTAAGGAACCTACAGTCTGAAACATCAATTGCTTCTGAAAATGAGAGGAGAATCAGGAACTCAGAGTAAAGGGGACATAAAATACGGCTAAATGTTGACACTAGATGAGTGGTTATTATGGAAAGTATCAGGGGAGCTAATGGAACAGATGGAAAGTATGGCCATGAACTTATTGTGATGCTACTATGTCCTATTGTATGGCTTTCTCTAGCATAACCCCAAAATTCAGATACAGAGCTACAGAAGTAGAAAATAAGGCTACAGTACTGTTTCGTTAATACCTCACATTATGCAAACAAGAAAGCTGCAAAGACAGAAGAAAAGGTCTGAAATTTCCCACTAAGGTTCTCTTGTTGTATATCTGTGTGATGGGATAACACATTGCCTTTTTTTCCCCACACCCTCAAGTTGCAACTAAGACCAAAAACTGAGAACCAAGTTTCCAGGTGCAAGTCATGTTCTACAGGAAACTTCCAACAGTGGCTGTCCCAAACTAGGGCTAGGCTACTGCTGCTCTCACTGCGTAAGGCCTCACCAAGAAAGGCTGGAATAGGCCCTACAATCCCAGGATGTCATTCACCCTCTTGTTGCCACCAACCATATCCAGCATCTATGCGCATCTCAGAAAAAATACGAAGGACTGAAAAAATGTAGACCTTTTGGAGTATGTAGAAACAAACAAACAAGTATGTATTGTTAGAGCATAATATGTAGACAGGATAATGAGAAAAGCTAACTATCAGATAATAGGAAGAATGGAATACATGTAAGGAGCACCTGATCCCGACTGTGAGCTACTGTGTAGGCGTTGGGAACTAACCCAGGGTCCTCTGCAAAAGCAGGAAGAGGATATGAAACTATTTTTTTTTCAGTTTTTGGTAGTGTAAAGATTCACAAAAGAATATTTGGTAGTGGATGTGTAAGTTTCATTGTGAATCTCCACAGTTTCAGAATGGTTGTTCTAATGACACAAGCGTCCATAGTTCAGATGTGGTTAATTTGTATCTGTAGTCTTCTTTATTTGAAAGTTATGTATAAATTAAAAAAAAAAAAGAAGTGGTCATAAAATTACAAGTCTTTGCCCCAGATCCCCATAAAGAACGAACAAAGAAAATTATCATAGTCTACATGCAAAGATTAGTGCTGTCTCTTACTAGACATAGCAGTTATGTTAGCCACAAATGTCACCTGAAACATGACTTCATATGATGTAAGTGCTACATAAAGAACTCTGTTCTTTGCCAAGCAGTCGTGTCCTGTTGTTTGTTTTATTTCTCTCTCCCCTGCTTCTTACTCAACAATTGTATGTTTTCCCTCCCAAAGCCAGATAGTGGTACGGAGATAAAAGCCTGGAATGGAAAGATCTGACAAGATTCTCTTTTGCAACTGCATTGCTCCCATAGCTTGTATTTGCCCAGAGTAACCAAGCAACAGATCCTCTCTCAGCCTCAATTTTCCCAGTGTTGTAGGACAGAGGCAAGGGCTGTCTCCTTCATGCCCTAAGGGAATTGAGGCTTCACAGTCCTGGGTAGATGGCATCTCTCCCAGGCTTAGAAAGAGCTGGGGACTGCTGCCAAAGTTTCAGACCCTCTGCTGAGATGAGATCTTACCTTAGTGCAAATCCATCACTGATCTCCAAAGCAGTGACTTCCCCTCTCTTTTCCAAAAGCAACACTGCACGATGTGATGAGTCATTGGTTCCCTGACATTTGTAGAACACTGTTGAAATGATCCCAGAGGGAAGAAAATTACACCCTAATCAAATCACACTCACTCCCCACTGACCCTCCTTTTTCTCTAGCTCTTGCAAGTGAGGACCCTAAAAGTTTAACTACCCTAAAGTTACCCTAAAGCTTAACTGGAGCTGTGGCCCTTTCTCAAAGAGTTCTGTTCTGTGAGATGGTTATTCAGGTGCCAAAAAAAGAAAGAACTGAGAAGGCTTGAGAGCGATGGCATGACAGGGTCTTGTCATGTTATAGATTCGAGCTAGTGAGGAAA
Source organism: Pachyuromys duprasi (assembly GCA_028658305.1). Classification (NCBI taxonomy): domain Eukaryota; kingdom Metazoa; phylum Chordata; class Mammalia; order Rodentia; family Muridae; genus Pachyuromys; species Pachyuromys duprasi. The sequence continues at coordinate 2,224 of JAQQSO010002959.1, forward strand.
AAGCAGAGACTGGATTCATCTGATCAAAGGAGTAACTGAGACTGAGAAGATGAACAGGTCTCTAGAATGAGAGTTCCAAGACCCAGAGAGAGAGAGAGACATTGGTACCCAGTAGAGAGAAAGTTCTTATTTTGAGAAGTCAGAAGTCATTAGCTAGATAGAGACCTCTGAATGACCGTTTTATCTTCATCTCTGCCTAGAGATTTTCACCTATAGTGATATTAACTCTTAGAAAGTAGAAGTGAGGTTAATCAGTCATTAACTATCATTCATTAGAAACCAAATCTGGGCTAGGTTTGATAGTCTGAACATGAAACGTCTCTCAAGGGTTCATATTTTTGTACACTTGGTCCTCAGCTGGTGGAACTATTTTGGGAGGTTGGGGAAACACTGTGAGATGAAGGAATTAGGTCAGGGGGTGAAGAGGTGCTTTATCGGTTATAGTCAAGTTCCCACTCAACCTCTCCACTTTCTGGTCTACTCAGATGTGAAGAAACAGTCTCCCCTCTTCTGCCTCTATGCTTTGCCAACCACCACGGATTACATCCTCTCATAGAGTGAGCCAAACAGTTCCTTTCTTCCTTGGGTTGCTTCTTGTCAGGCATTGGCACAGTGATAAGAAAAGTACCTAGTCTACAGGTATTGTGCCAAGTCCTACAAGGAAAGATGAAAAAGACAAAATTTACTACTTCAGTGATAAAGGAAATAAATAGATTGAAGTTGGTAGTGATTACTCTAGGGATAAAACTACAAAGGAAAAGGGGTGAATTAAAAAAATTGATAATGAAAGTGTGAAATCTAATGTGAAGCCCCTCAGCTTCAGAAAGGCTATTCTAACTGTATAGAAGTTCAACAAGATGCATAGACTTTGGATCTTGTTAATTTTGGTGTGTGATATTTATTTTTGAGGTTTTTTAATTTATCCATTTTATATCCCCATTCCAGAACCCCCTCATCTCCTTCCTTCCTCTTCCCCCCTATCCTGTTTCCCTAGTCCATTGAAAGAGCAAGGTCTTTTTTTTTTATCATGAGGCTTATTTTAAAATTTGTAAATAACTGAACTATTTTTAAAACTAATTAATTAAAATAATAATGTATTTTTTCTTTCAAACCACTAATAAAAATGTGAATCCGCACAAAATACCAGTTCATCCTGGTTTGTTTGTTATTTCCACACATTGTTGTTATTGTTTAAGACAAGGTCTCACTGTGTGGCCTTGGCTGAACTGGAGCTCAGCATGTAGACTAAGCTGGCTTCAAACTCATGGAGATCCGTCGGCCAACTACCTCCCGAGTACACTGAAACTAGTGATAGTAGGCTTTTATACCTTTGAATGCTGAGAATCTTCTACTCCAGGCAGTCAGAGATGCCTACCATCCAATGTGAGAATCAAAACCAAATGTCCACAGACAAATAAAGGAAATTGATGAAGGAAAGCATTCTGTAAATAAATATAAGTTAAAACACACACACACAAAAAACACGTATCCTCCACTTGCAGGAAATAGCCTGACTCAGAGCTGTTTGAATCCAAACACACATAAACAAACAATCAAAACTTTACAAAAAAAATCGTAAAGGTGAGGAAACAAGGCAGTGTGCAGGATCAAGGGTCTGAATTCAAATCCAGCTGGCCAGCTGTTTCTGTCTGTGGAACAAGTGAAGATGAGCTGTTGCTTTTTATTTAATATTTGAAAACCTTAAAGAATGGCTACGCTTTGCCTCCTACCCGAGAACGACCTTGTTTTACTGGTAGGAAAATGTTGCATGTACCTGACAGGCCTTCTCTGTGGGCACGGCTCAGAGGGGCAGGACAAAGACGCTGAGTTTCCTAAGACGATGGCACAAACACCCAGCTGCCTGATTCTTCAGGCCACCTGGGTGGCATGCGGAGGGCTGCTGCGGCTGTGTGGCAACCCTTGGTAAGGGATGGAGGACGAGAAATCATGAAGGTAACTGACAGACTGAGAAGCTTGCCTGTGAGACAGAGGACAGACGTGGGTCAGGGAAACACCGCGGCCTGAATAGATTTCACGAGGAAACTGACAAAGGTCGTTTTGTCTGCTCTTTGATTGTTTGTGGTGCAGGGGACTGTTCTTTAGCCCCCTCCACCCCTCAGCCCTCTTTCTACTTTAAGGCAGAGTCTCACAGTGCTGTCCAGGCTGACCTGGAGCTTGTTCTCTGGCTCAGAAAGACCTTGAACTTATTTTCTTTTCCCTTTAAACAAATCCTGGAATTTTTCTTTTTTTTTTTCTTAAGATTTTTATTTTAAGAAAAAAGGCTTCATTACAACATCTTTACAGCCAAAACCCTTGTACTTTGTTCATGTCTGCCCCATCCCATCAGATGCTTCTACACCTCCTCCCAAAACTTGCTGGGTCCCTCTCTCACTCAGACACACATACTCCCTCTCTCTCTCTCTCTCTCACACACACACACACATGTATGTTTATATATTTACATGAATAGATTTGCATAGGATTAAAATCTAGATTCTGCATAGGAAAGAAATACACTAATTTTTATATTTATTTTTTTATTAATTACACTTTATTCACTTTGTATCACCCCTCTAGGTCCCTCCTCCCTCCCTTTCCAACCTTTCCTTTCCTCCCCATTCTCCACGCATGCCCCTCCCAAAGTCCACTAATAGGGGAGGTCTTCTTTTCCTTCCTTTTGATCCTATTCTATTAGGTCTCATCAGAAGTTGTTGCATTGTCTTCCTCTGTGGCCTGCTAAGGCTGCTCCCCCCTTAGGGGGAGGTGATCAAAGAGCAGGCCAATCAGTTCATGTCAGAGACAGTCCCTGTTCCCATTACTACGGAATCCACTTGGACACTGAACTGCCATGGGCTACATCTATGCAAGGGTTCTAGGTTATCTCCATGTATGGTACTTGGTTGGAGTATCAGTCTCAGGAAAGACCCCTGTGCTCAGATTTTTTGGTCCTGTTGCTCTCCTTGTGGAGCTCCTGTCCTCTCCAGATCTTACTATTTCCCACTTCTTTCATATGATTCCCTGCACTCTCCCCAAAGGTTGGCCATAAGTCTCAGCATCTGCTTTGATAGTCTGCAGGGCAGAGCCTTTCAGAGGCTCTCTGTGGCAGGCTCCTAACTTGTTCCCTGTTTTCTCTTTCTTCTGATGTCCATCCTCTGCCTTTCTGGCTGGGAATTAAGCATTTTAACCAGAGTCCTCCCTCCTGATTAGTTTCTTTAGGTGTACAGATTTTGCTACGTTTATCCCATTTTATATGTCTATATGAGTGAGTATATACCATGTGTCTTTCTGCTTCTGGGATAGCTCACTCAGAATGATCCTTTCCAGTTCCCATTTACCTGCAAATTTCATGATATCCTTGTTTTTTATTGCTGAGTAATATTCCATTGTGTAGATGTACCACAATTTCTGTATCCATTCCTCAGTTGAGGGGCATCTGGGTTGTTTCCAGCTTCTGGCTATTACAAATAAAGCTGCTACAAATTTGGTTGAGCAAATATCCTTATCGTGTACATGAGCCTCTTTGGGATATATGCCCAGGAGTGGTATAGCTGGATCTAGGAAGCGCTATTCCTAGTTGTCTGAGAAAGCGCCAGATTGATTTCCAGAGTGGTTGTACAAGTTTACATTTCCACCAGCAGTGGAGGAGGGTTCCCCTTTCTCTACAACCTCTCCAGCATGTGTTGTCACTTGAGTTTTTGATCTTGGCCATTCTGATGGGTGTAAGGTGAAATCTCAGGGTCGTTTTGATTTGCATTTCTCTGATGACTAATGATGTTGAGCATTTCTTTTAGTGTTTCTCTGTCATTCGATATTCCTCTATTGAGAATTCTCTGTTTAGCTCTGTTCCCCATTTTTTAATTGGATTACTTGATTTGTTGCTTTTCAACTTCTGTAGTTCTTCATATATTCTGGATATTTGACTTCTATCAGATAAAGGGTTGGTGAAGATTCTTTCCCAATCTGTAGGCAGTTTTTTTTTTTTTTATGACAGTGTCCTTCGCTTTACAGAAGCTTTTCAGTTTCATGAAGTCCCATTTATTGATTGTTGCTCTTAGAGCCTGTACTGTTGGTGTTCTGTTCAGGAAGTTGTCTCCTGTGCCAATGAGTTCAAGGTTCTTCCCCACTTTTTCTTCTAACTGATTTAATGTGTCTGGTTTTATATTGAAGTCTTTGATCCACTTGGACTTTACTTTTGTGCAGGGTGATAAGTATGGATCTATTTGCATTTTTCTACATGTAGACATCCAGTTAGACCAGCACCATTTGTTGAAGATGCTATCTTTTTTCCATCGTATGGTTTTGGCATTTTTGTCAAAAATCAGGTGTCCATAAGTATGTGGGTTTATTTCTGGATCTTCTATTCGGTTCCATTGATCCACCATTCTGTTTCTATGCCAGTACTAAGCAGTTTTTATTACTGTTGCTCTATAGTACAGCTTGAGATCAGGGAAGGAGATACCTCCAGAAGATCTTTTATTGCAGAGGATTGTTTTAGCAGTTCTGGTTTCTTGTTATTCCATATGAAGTTGAGAATTTTTCTTTCAAGGTCTGTAAAGAATTGTGTTGGTAATTTGATGGGAATTGCATTGAATCTGTAGATTGCTTTTGGTAAGACGGCCATTTTTACTATGTTAATCCTGCCAAGCCATGAGCATGGGAAATCTTTCCATCTTCTGATATCTTCTTCTAATTCTTTCTTCAGAGACTAGACATTTTTTTCATACAAGTCTTTGACTTCCTTGGTTAGGGTCACACCAAGGTACTTTATGTCTTTTGTGGCTATTGTGAAGGGTGTTGTTTCCCTAATTTCTTTCTCAGCCCTTTTCTCTTTTGTATATAGGAGGGCTACTGAATTTTTTTTTTTAGTTAATTTTGTATCCAGTCACATTGCTGAAGGTGTTTATCAGCTATTGGAGTTCCCTGGTAGAATTTTTGGGGTCACTCAGGTATACTATCATATCATCTGCAAATAGTGATACTATGACTTCTTCCTTTCCTATTTGTATCCCCTTGATCTCCTTCAATTGTCTTATTTCTCTAGCAAGGACTTCCAGAACTATATTGAAGAGATATGGAGACAGCGGGCAGCCTTGCCTTGTCCCTGATTTCAGTGGGATTGCTTTAAATTTCTCTCTGTTTAGTTTGGTGTTGGTTATAAGCTTGCTGTATATTGCCTTACTATGTTTAGGTATGTGCCTTGTATCCCTGATCTCTACAATACTTTAAACATGAATGGATGTTGGATTTTGTCAAATGCTTTTTCAGCATCTAAGGGGATTATCATGTGTTTTTTTTTTCTTTCAGTTTGTTAATATGATGGATCACATTGATGGATTTCCATATATTGAACCACCCCTGCATACCTGGGATGAAGCCTACTTGGTCATAGCGGATGATATCTTTGATGTGTTCTTGTTTTCAGGTTGCAAGTATTTTGTGAGTATTTTTGCATCAATGTTCATAAGGGAAATTGGCCTGAAATTCTCTTTCTTTGTTGGGTTTTTATGAGGTTTAGGTACCAAAGTGACTGTGGCTTCATAGAATGAATTTGGTAGTGTTCCTTCTGTTTCTATTTTGTGGAATAGTTTGAAGAGAACTGGAGTTAGCTCTTCTTTGAAGGTCTGGTGGAATTCTGCAGTGAAACCATCTAGTCCTGGGCTTTTGCTGGATGGGAGAATTTTGATGGCCACTTCTATTTCCACAGGGGATATAGGACTATTTAATTGATTTACCTGGTCATGATTCAGCTTTGGTAAGTGGAATCGATCAAGAAAATTGTCCATTTCATTTAGATTTTCAAATTTTGTGGCATATAGACTTTTGAAGTAAGTCCTAATGATTGTTTGGATTTCCTCAGTGTCTGTTGTTATGTCCCCCTTTACATTACTGATTTTGTTGATTTTGGATAATGTCTCTCTGCCTTTTAGTTAGTTTGGCTAAGGGTTTGTCTATCTTGTTCATTAGAATTCTCAAAGAACCAGCTCTTGGTTTCATTGATTCTTTGAATTGTTTTATTTGTTTCTAATTTATTGATTTCAGCCCTGAGTTTGATTCTTTCCAGTCATCTACTCCTTTTTGGTGTGTCTGCTTCTTTTTTTCCCAGGGCTTTTAAAGTTGCTTGAATGAGATATCTCAAATCTCTTCTTGAAGGCACTTAGTGCTAAGAACTTTCCTCTTAGCACTGCTTACATTGTGTCCCATAAGTTTGAGTATGCTGTGTCTTCATTTTTATTGAATTCTAAGAAGACTTTAATTTCTTTCTTTATTTCTTCCCTGACCCAGCTGTCATTTAGTAGCAAGTTGTTCCATTTCCATGTGTGTGTAGGCTTTTTGCTATTTCTGTTGGTGAGGTCCAGCTTTAGTGCATGGTGATCAGATAAGATACAAGGGATTATTTCAATCTTCTTGTATCTGTTGAGACTTGCTTTGTGACCAACCATATGGTCTGTTTTGAAGAAGGTTTCATAAAGTGCTGAGAAGAAGGTAAATTCTTTTGTGTTTGGGTGTAAGGTTCTGTAGATGCCCATTAGGTCCATTTGATTCATGACCTCAGTTAGAGACATTGTTTCTTTGTTTAACTTCTGTTTTGTTGACCTGTCCTTTGTTGAGAATGAGGGGTTAAAGTCTCCTACTATTATTGTGTGGGGATCAATATGTGGTTTCAGTTTTATTAATTTTTTTTTACAAATGTGGGTGCCCTTGTATTTGGAGCATAGATGTTCAGAATTGTGATGTCTTCCTGATGGAATTTTCCCTTGATGAGTATGAAGTGTCCTTCCCCATCTCTTTTTATTAATTTTGGTTCAAAGTCTATTTTATCAGATATTAGAATGGCTACTCCTGCTTGCTTCTTAGGTCCATTTGCTTGGAGAACCATCTTCCAGCCCTTTACCTTAAGGTAATGTTTATCTTTGTGACTTAGTTGTGTTTCTTGTGTGCAACAGATTTTTAGGTCTTGTTTATGCATATATTCTGTGAGTCTGTGTCTTTTTATTGGAGAATTGAGTCCATTGATGTTGAGAGAGATTAATGACCAGTGGCTGTTAGATCCTTTGATTTTGATGTTGGCTGTGGTAGTAAGTTTGTGTGCTTGGTTACTTTTTGTTTTGATGTGGTGAGATTATTTCCTATGTTTTCTTGAGAGTAGTTACCTTTCTTGGGTTGTATTTTTCCTTCTAGTATCTTCTGTAATGCTGGATTTGTGTGTAGGTATTGTTGAAATTTGTTTTTGTCGTTGAATATCTTGTTTTCTCCTTCTATGAGGACTGAGAGTTTTGCTGGGTATAGTAGCCTGGGCTGACATCTGTGTTCTCTTAGGGTCTGCATGATATCCATACAGGCTCTTCTGGCTTTCATAGTCTCTGTTGAGAAGTCAGGTGTGATTCTGATGGGTTTGCCCTTATATGTTACTTGGCTTTTTTCCCTTGAAGCTTTAATATTTTTCTTTGTTATGTATACTTACTGTTTTGATTATTATGTGGTGGGAGGATTTTCTTTTCTGGTCTAATTTTTTGGGGTATTCTGTAGGCCTCTTATATTCTTTTGGCCTCTCCTTTAAGTTGGGGGAATTTTCTTCAATGATTTTGTTGAAAATATTTTCTGGGCCTTGGAGGAGGGAATGTTCTTTTTCCTCTATTCTTATTATTCTTAGGTTTTGCCTTTTCAGGTTGTCTTGGAGTTCTTGGATGGTCTGTATCAGGGAGTTTTTAGATTTAACATTTTCTTTGACAGATACATAGATTTCTTCCATTGTATCTTCCACACCTGAGATTCTTTCTTCCATCTCTTGTAGTCTATTGGTTATGCTTACCTCTGTAGTTCCTGTTTTCTTCCCTAAGTTCTTTCTCTCCACAATTTCCTCCATTTGTGTTTTCTTTAATTTTTCCAATTCTGTCTTCAGATCTTGAGCTGTTTTATTGATTTCCTTCACTTGTCTGACTGTTCTTCCTTCAATTCGTTCAGCTGTTTGTTTGAACAATCCTCTGTTTCTTTTATTTCTTTCAGTGATTTAAGTATTTCCTCTCTAAAGGCCACGAACTGTTTGGCTGCAACTTCCTCTATTTATTTATGGATGGCCATAATCTGTTTGTCTTTATCTTCCTCTAGTCCTTTACACATTTTATTTGTTTCCTCTATTATCCTCTTCATAAGCATAGATGTTAGGTCATCTTCTTGAATTTCAATTATGCTGTGGTGTCCAGGGCTGCTCGCCCCTGGATAACTGGGTTCTGTAGATGCCATATTGCCCTGTCTTTTGTTGGTTGAGCTTTTACGCTAGCCTCTACCCATTGGGTTATCTTAGGTGTCAGGTGTTAGTTTCTGGTGGTTCCTGGAGTCCTGTGGTGGAGAGAATCCCCTTGGCAGGAAGATGATTTTTCCTGAAGGAATCCTCCTCAGCTTTTTGGGTATGGTCACTGAATGGCCGGTGTTTTTCAGGAATTGCCACAGCTCACCTCAGGCATACAGATCTGAGTGGTAGCTGTGGTTCTTGTTAGTCAAGAGGGCTCTCCTCTCACCCAGGGAAGTCCTGGAGACAGCTGCCCTCCTTCTGGGTTTCTTGCTATAAATTTAGTGAGCTGTTGCTATAACCTGGGTGCCCCATGGTTTGATCAGTTTAATTAGGAATAACTGGTTGTCCCCTGGAGCAGTATCTGGGGGTTGATCTCGGGGATCCCAGGCTTCTGTAGATCTGAGGTTGGGGCTCTGCGCCCCAGTACCCAAGCAGTAGTCAGTGGCAGGTGAGCATCGCTTTCATGCATGCAGCTAGAGGCTAGAGTCAGGAGCCTGTGGATAGCCAGAAACTTTTCCAGAGCTAGGTGTCCTGAAGTAGGGCCAGATGTTTCCCCCACCATGGGGTTTTCTTCCAACCGGTGCTGGTGGGTGGTGGCTCCAAGCTGGTGCCTGGGCAGGAACCTGAGACCTTTTCCCCCGAAAACTTTCCTGTGTGTGGTGGTGGTGGTGGCGGGGGTGTGGGGGGTCAGCTGAGTGCTCTAAGCTGTCTCCCTCCCTATGGGGTTTTCTCCTGACAGGGACTCCCAGTTTCTGATGCCCTGGGGCGCAAAGTTCTGTCTGTGATGGCAAGTCAGGTGCACAACAGATCTCTGGGCTGGCAATGTGCATGCCCGCCAGTCTGCGGGACCTTTTATAGGGATAGGCTGGGTGATCTAAGTTTGTCCCCATTTGCTTCCTTCCCTGTGGGGTTTTCTCCCAACAGGTAAATCCAGTCTGATGCCCTGAGGCACACAGTTCTGTCTGTGAGGGAGAGTCAGACATGCAGCAGGTTTGTGTGCTCACGGCTGGAGCCCCGCTCAGGGCTGGCAGCGTGTGCTGCTGGCCTGGGGAGCCTTTTCCAGGGAAAGGCTGGGTGACCTGAGTCAATCCTGTTTCCTTCCTTCCCTGTGGGTTTTTCTCACAACTGGGACTCCCAGTCTCTGGTGTTTTTGTGCCCACCGTTCAGCCTGGGAAGGTGATCAGGGCACACAGAGCCACCCGGGATCTCTTCCGGGTTCTAGCTGCGTGACCTGAGAATGGACCCGACTGATTCCTGCACCGTGGAGTTTCCTCTCACCTGGGAAACAAAATCGCTGGTGTTTTAGGGCCCAGAGTTCAGTCTGTTGGTCGCTGTACTGACATTGCTGACCTACTCCTCAGACGCAGTGTCCTCCTGGCGCCGCCATCTTGGATCACCATCCAAATACACTAATTTTTATTCTTTTTTTGTCCCCCTCTTCCTGTGTTTTAGACTTCTTCCTCCTAATAGTCCCTCTTCTTTGTCTTTACTATCACATATAATACTTATACACGTATATGTGTATCATTTATGTGCTTAAAAATCGCTTGAGTATCGACCTAGGAATAGCAGAACTAGGCCACACAACAGCACAGGTTTTAATTTGACAAGGAACAACCCAACTGATGTGCAGAGTGACAGCACCATCCCCACCAGCAGGTACAAGGACTGCTTTTTCCCCACATTGCCAGGATGTATTGTTTGGCTTTATCGATGATAGCCCGAAATAGCAGTACTTCATGACTTTAAAAACATTTATGACAGTCAAGTTTGTTCAGATAAAAGTTTATTGGAACACAGCAAAGTCCATTTGTGTGTTGTTTATAGTTGCTTCCAAACTTTAACAGCAGGACAGAATAGCTAGAGACTATGGAAAAGCCGGAAGTATTTACTTTCCAGTTTTTTAGAGGAAACAGTTGCCAACCCTGATATAAAGAGCAGCAGCTGAGGCTCCCACTGATTGTGAGCCTACCAGGCAATGGTTAACATTTTCAATCATTAGCATCTTAACAAAATCAAAGAATGGGGGTTTTATTAGAAATTTGTTGATATTTTAAAGTATTATATTCAACTTAAGTTTTTAATATATAGGCTCAACTAACCAATTCATCACCTATATCTGGCGCACAGGGCCATTTTAGAAAGTCTGATGAACACCATATGTACTTTATTAATTTCAGCTCATAATGCTAGAAGCAATTTATTACAGTCTTCATTAATCTATTACTTTTCATTTCAAATTTGTTTATAATTTAACTTCCTAAGATCCTAATTCCTTTCCTCTCAATAGTCCATAAAGCTTTTACCATCCTAAATAAGAGAAAATCCTCCTTAGGTTTTTTATCTCCTTCTCACAGTCACTTGTATGTCTTCTCTTTCCTGCCCAAGTTTCTTCACAGGGCAGTCTCTATACACTGTCCTCACTTCCTCTGCAACACAGCTCACTGTGGCCATTTTTCAGATCAATCCACTGAATTTACTTCCACGCAGGCCACCAATGCCATGTCATTGCAAAAAGTCAAGTAGCTATTTCAAATTCCTATCTAATCTGACTTTTCTGGAATTTAATTTCACTGACTAATACCAGAATCATGGAAGTTTTTCAGACTTGGAAAGCTGGATTGAGGATCTAAGTTCAGATTCCCTGAACACACATTCAGTCTGACATGGGAGTTTGCATCTGCAATCCCAGCATTCTTATGGAGATGTAGGAGGTGGGGACAAGAGAATCTCTAGAAGCTCATAGGCCATATAGGAGTCAACAACAAACCCTGTCTAAAATGAGGAAGAAAGTGAGGACTAACATCTGATTATGTCTTCTGACCTCCATAAACACTCTCATATCTGCACAGACACACACATACACAGGAAGAGATGTTTAACCTTGTATTTTATAGTATCTTTGGTTTCCTGCTCCTCTCTTCACTCTGAATATGTTCCTGTTTCATTTTCTTGGCTCTATTTCATGTAGTTAATACTCACTGAATCCCTGAGATATAGCAAGCACAGTGCTAAGCATCTTCTCAATGATGGTATGTATCTATACCACAGGAAATGCAACTTTATTTTCATAAAAGAAGGGTTATTGTGATGGCAATTCTTGATTGTCAACTTGACACCTGCAATTAACTAAAACTCAAAAATAGAAGGAACATAGAGGAGGGATTTTTGCTTGTTTTTGAAGTAGGAAGATTTTCAAGATAGGAAAACACATTTTTAATCCAAATGATTTGAGGTGGGAGTACCTACCTCTACTCTGGGCAACAGCTTCTGTTGGAAGCTTATATAAGTATATGGAAAAAAGAAGCTTCTTTTTTTTTTGAGACAGGTTTCTCTTTTTTTTTTTTATAGTGAGACGTTTTTTTATTAATTTATTTATTTTTATATCAATCACAGGTTAGGTACTTTGCATCCCAGGCATAGCCTCCTCCCTCATTCCCTCC
>JAQQSO010002960.1:0-13956 GCA_028658305.1 Pachyuromys duprasi
GCAGCCAGCCCTGAGGAGTCAGGATAAGCTGGGGTTGGATGGAAGGGAAGGAGGTCCTCCCCTGTTGGTGGACTTGGAGGGGGCGGGGAGGAGGGAGATGAGGGAGGGAGTGGGAGGGTAGGAGGGACTGAGGGAGGGGGCTATGCCTGGGATTCAAAGTACCTAAGCTGTGATTGAGATAAAAATAAATAAATTAAAAACAAAACAAAACAAAAAAAATGGTTGTCAACAAATATATAGCAGCAAACAGGGAAGCCTAATGGAAAACAGACCAATTCCAGGACATGTTTGACTTACCAAAACTGAACCAAGAAAACACAAAACACTGGAATAGACCAATAGTGAACGACCAGATTGAATCATTAATAAAATCTCCCAGCAAAGAACAGCCCAAGGCTAGATGGCTTCACTACAGAACTCTGCAAAACCTTTGAAGATGAAACAATGCCAACTCTTCTCCAACTATTCCAAAATGTTAAAAGGGGGGAGTGTTGTGGATATAAGCATGTTTTTGTTTTGGTCCCAGGTTTGGGATGTGAGACTGTTTCAGATGGTCTATAGCATCAGACTATTTGCCTCATGAAGGCTATGAGCAGAGCTGTTTACCAGCTGAAGTTAGTTTGAATCTGAGGACTCTGGAGAGAGAATAAATGCCAGAGCCTAGAGATGGAGAAGATGAAAGAAAGAACAAGGTTGCTCCTGCTTCCCTCTTGCTACTCCTACTTGCTGTTATGAGACAAAAATTTGAAGGTCTCCTGAAATGAAGAGTATACTGGCCCTAAGGAACCTGATGACTCTAACTCACAGGAAGCAGCTAATAAAGAACTGTGCCCCCTTTCCCACTAACACACTCTCTCTCTCCTACATGGTGTTGGGGTGTTGGAAAGAATTGGAAAGGAGTAGAGAGAAAAAGAAATAAGAAATATAAGTAAAAGAGTTTTTTTAAATAAAAGTATGCCCCCCAAAAATGAATCCCAGACTTCAGGCTTAAAATAATGAGTAATGGCATACAGGAGACAGTAGAATAGAGAGAGATGAATGTACTGTTTCAGGATAAGAGCATAAGGGTTACTGTGCCTGCTACCGCTGGTTTTACTCCCACTCTGCTTCCAGAGAGGATTCTCTGGTTTTGTTTCATTGCAGAGTTGGCAAAGCAACTAAGAAAATTAGTGGGTAGAGGTTAAAAAATTCTTTGGTAAAGGGAGATTAACTGGTAACTAAGAGCCAGAATTCTCCACAGTTGACACCCAGCCCTGCTCCATGCACTTTCAGTGCCAAGTTCCCACAGTCTCTAGGCAGGCTGGGGAGTCAGGAGGAGGAGAAGGCTGTACAGGAAAAAAAAAGTTAAAGGCCAAAAGCCTGTTTTAAGAAAACAAGTGATAGAGACGAATAAATTGTAATCAATAAAATAATTAATAAAAAAGAAAAGAAAAAGAAAACTGAGCTGCCAGATGAGCAGCCTCAGGTTAAGAGATTAACAGCATTAGCTTTCCCAGTAGCCACCAAAAGTTTTAGGTATTGAAATCCTCAATGCTGGAAGAGGTGGTTGAGGAGGCTGGGCTCCAGGAAGGAGAGGGAGGAGGAGGAGGAGGAGGAGGGAGAAAAAGACAAAGAGTCTTATTGTGGAAGGCAAGAGAAAAAAAAAAGAAGGTAGAAAGACTGACAATGCAGGTGCAGGTGTCTTCCTTACAAAAAGAGTCATTTAAGATTTCACAAGAGAAGGGTCAGAAACATTGAAACTGAAAGGATATATTTTCTGAGTAAGGAGAAAACAGATGAACTTAGAAATCTAGATCTGCCCTGCAGAATATCAAAGCAGATGCTGAGACTTATGGCCAACTGTTGGGCAGAGTGCATGGAATCTTACAGAGGGGACAGGAGCTCCACAAGGAGAGCAACAGAACCAAAAATCTGAGCACAGGGATCTTTCCTGAGACTGATACTCCAACCAAGTACCATGCATAGAGAAAACCTAGAACCCCTGCACAAATGTAGACTATGGCAGTTCAGTGTCTGAGTGGGTTCCATAGTAATAGGAACAGGGACTACCTCTGACATGAACTGATTGGCCTGCTCTTTGATCACCTCCCCCTGAGAGGGAAGCAGCCTTACAAGGTCACAGAGAAAGACAATGCATCCACTCCTCATGAGAGCTGATAGACTAGGATCAGAAGGGAGGAGAAGAAGACCTCTCCTTGGACTTGGGGAGGGGCATGTGTGGAGAAGGGGGAAGAAAGGTGGGATTGGGAGGGGAAGAGGGAGAGGTTTGTGGGGGATACAAAGTAAAGAGAGTGTAATTAATAAAAGAGAGAGAGAAAGAAATCTATACAAACTTCTTTACAACAGACCAGGCACAGTGTCTTCATTAAAGAAGAATGTGGGTCAGTTCAGTGGTTTTCCATTTGAAAATGACAGTACCCAGTATAAAAAGAAGGAAGAAATGTTGAAAAAGTTTAGAAGTGCCATGTTAAAAAACATCTGTGAGGATCTTGATTTAGAGAGGTCAGGTGTGAAGTGAACTGGTGGAGAGAATCTTGAATTTTTTAATGCATCCAAGGCCTGGCAAAGAGCTCCTTTCAGTGCCTGCATTAGGCAAATAGTTTGCTGCTTTGGACCATCTGAATCAGTCCCATATTCCACATCTGGGACCAAAACAAAAAAAAATATTGGTATCTATAACAGGGCAACTGCCAGAACTGTCTGGCAAATCTAGTATTACTATAATCACAAAGCAAAGAATAACATAACAAAAAGGGAAACACTGGCTTGGACAGCTGGCTCAGCAATTAAGAGCACTTGCTGCTTTTGCAGAGGATCTGAGTTTGTGTCCAGCACCCCTGCTGGGCAGCTCATTATTCCTTGTAATTCCAATGATAAAAAAACCTAACACCTTCTTACTTTCTTTTGGTTTTTACATGAATCTGTACACTTGTACATACAAACACACACAAATTTTAAACTACATTTTAGAAAAGGAGAAATGATCAACTGATGTCCCTGGTAAACAGATGTAAAAAGTCTCAACAAAATATTAACAAACTGAAACTGACAGAACTCACAAGGCAGAGTCTGGCAGATCTATGTGAGTACGGGGCCAGCCTGGACTACATAGTGAATTTCAGTATAGCCAGAGCTACATACTAATACACTGCCTTAAAAAAGATGAAGAAATAAATTAGTATATATTAAATCTAATAATACATTAGAAAGGATATATGCACTGGTCAAGTGACTTCTACTTGGAATTTAAGGATGGTTCAACCTCACACAAAACAATGAAGGAAATGTGAGATAGAGCATAACAACAGGTTCAAAGACAAAACCTGCCTAGTTGTCTTGTAGACAAAATGACTGGTAAAACTCAGCACATTTCCATAAACAAACAAACCTAAAAACTCAACAAATCAGGCATTGGAGAACTGTACCCTGTCTCTAGAAAAAGAACATATGACAAAACATTGCTAACAAGAGACAGAAAAGTATCTAGAACTCATTGGCACAGGAGACAACTTCCTGAACAGAACATCAACAGAGCATTAATCAATAAATGGGACGTCATGGAAGTGAAAAACTTCTGTAAAGCAAAAGACACTGTTGTCAGAACGAAACAACAGGCTACAGACTGGGAAAGGATCTTCACCAACCCTATATCTGACAGAGGGCTGATATCCAGAATATATAAAGAACTAAAGAAGTTAAAAAGCAATAAATTAAGTAATCCAACTAAAAAATGGGGTACAGAGGTAAACAGAGAATTCTCTGTAGAGGAATATAGAATGGCAGAGAAACACTTAAAGAGATACTCAGCATCCTTAGCCATCAGAGAGATGCAAATCCAAACAACCCTGAGATTTCACTTTATACCCATCAAAATGGCTAAGATCAAAAACTCAAATGACAACACATGTTGGAGAGATTGTGGAGAAAGGGGAACCCTCCTCCATTGCTGGTGGGAATGTAAACTGATACAACCACTTTGAAAATCAATCTGGCACTTTCTTAGACAATTAGGAATAGTGCTTCCTCAAGACCCAGCTATACCACTCCTAGGCATATATCCAAAAGAGGCTCAAGTACACAACAAGGGCATTTGCTCAACCATGTTTGTAGCAGCTTTATTTGTAATAGCCAGAATCTGGAAACAACCCACATGTCCATCAACGGAGGAAGGGATACATTTATTGGGGTACTTTTACACAATGGAATACTACTCATCAATTAAAAATGAGGAAATCATGAAATTTGCAGGGAATTGGTGAAATCTAGAAAAGATCATTCTGAGTGAGGTATCGCAGAAGGAGAAAGACACACATGGTATATACTCACTTATTTAGACCTATAAGATATGATAAACATAATGAAATCTATACAACTAAAGAAGATAAACCAGAAATAGGACTCAGGTTAAGGTGATCAACCCTCACTTAGAAAGACAAATGGGATGGGTATACGATGTAGGAGAAATCAAGAAACAGGGCAGGAGCCTATCAAAGAGGGCCTCTGAAAGACTCTACCCAGCAGTGTTTCAAAGTAGATACTGAGACTCAAAACCAAACGTTCAGCAGAGTGCAGTGAATCATGTGAAAGAAGGGGGAGTTAATATGACCTGGAGAGCATAAGGAGCTCCACAAGGACCAAATAGATCCGGCCACAGGGGTCTTATATGAGACTGTTTCTCCAACCAAGGACCAGGTACGGATATAACCTAGATCCTCTGCTTGGATGTAGCCCTTGGTAGCTCAGTATCCAAGTGGTTAGCCTAGTAAGGGGAACAGGGACTATTTCTGACATGAACTCAATGGCAGGCTCTTTGACCTCCCCACTCTGCAAAGGAGGAGCAACCCTGCTAGGCCACAGAGGAGGACTTTGCAGTCAGTCATGAAGATACCTGACAAACCAGAGTAAGGTGAAAGGGGAGGAGGTCCTCCCCTATCATTGGACTTGGAACAGGGCAAGAAATAGATGTGGAATGAGATACAGCTGGAATAGAGTTAATAAAATGTAACTAATAATAAAAATAAAAAATGAAAATAAAAAGAGACAGAAATTAATTAAGCATTTCTACTAAGATCCTAAACAAACACAAAGGTTGGTACACTTTTACCACTCCTGTTTAAGAAACACAGAACATCGTATACAGAATGTAGAGAAATTTTAATCCAGCAACATGGCTCCTCTGGCAGGAATACAGGCATGCCTTTACTTCCAGAAGACAGAGGAAAGCAGATCTCTAAGTTCAAGGCCAGCCTGATATAGAAAAAGTTTCAGATAAAGAAAAACTTAGGTCCAGGTGTGGTGGTACATGCCTTTAACCCCAGTACCTAGGAAACAGGGACACAGCTCTCTGAATTCTGTTCAGTCAGTTCAGTTGAGTCAATGAGTTGAGAAGCAGGCAGGTTGGAGTGTGTTCATGAGCCCAGTGAAGATTAGCATGGCAGTTGAAGCAACAAAGCAGCATAGAGAGAAGAAAAGAGGAGGCAGTTTTGCAGGAAGAGATTTATAGAAACAGGTTGAAGAGAGAACAAGCTAGACACTGGTGAAGACAGATGAGTCAGAGGATGAGAAGAATCCAGGAGATTAGAATATATTGCTAGAGTTAGAGACCAAACAGAGCAAAAAAGTAAGAAGCTGAAAAATCAGATTGAGTCAGTCAGCTTGGCAAGGACTTTGAGCTAGAACAGCAGAGTTGAACCAGACAGCCAGAGTTCAGAAAGAACAAGAAAAGGTTAGCTTATTAGGCAGTAAGTCTCAGAGGCTAAAAACATTCTAGGCCTAGATTAAATTGTGTGGAGGCTAGAAGTTTCCAGGATTAGGCCTAAGTTAGCAGACAGAGGCAGTCAGCCTCCAAGATGACAATTACCTGAGGTGAACAAAAGTTACTTTTACAACAGGGGGAATTCAAATTCAAAAAGAAACTGAAGGCTGGATTTGATCCAGAGTACAGCAAGCTTTCACGAGCACAGGAGTGCCTAAATGTATATCTCCAGAACAAACAGAAAGCAGTATGTGGTAGCTCGTGTCTGTGTCCTAATTTGCTTCTCTGTTACAGTGATAACACACTGACAAACAGCAGGTGAGGGAAGAACGATATCCTGGCTGGCTTATATCAACTTGACACAATCTTAAAGCAGGAAATTTTAATTGTGAAAACGCCTCTATAAGTTACAGATGTAATGTAGGTACTTTCTTAGTGATTGATAAGGGAGGGGCCCAGCCCATTGTGGGTGGAGCCACCACCAGACTAGTGGTCTTGGTTCTTTGAGGAAGCAGACAGAGCAAGCCATCAAGCAGTACTCTTCTATGGCCTCTGCATCAGCTTCTGTCTCCTGGCTCCTGCCCTGCTTGATTTCCAGTCTGGACTGGCTTCAATTGGAACAGTAATGTGGAAGTGTAAGCAAAATAAACCTTTTCCTCCCAAGTTACCTTTGTTTATATTATTCCATCACAGCAATAGCAACTCTAACTAAGACAAAGAGGTTTTTGACTAACAGGGAAATCAGGGAAATCAAGGCAAGAACTCAAGACAGGAACCTGGAGGCAGAAACTGAAACAAAACCCACAGAAAAGTGCTGCTCACTGGCTTGCGCCCATCCCACTCCCCACCCCTGGCTTGTAAAGCATTTTTTACATGACCCAGGCTCACATGCCCAGGAATATACTACCCATAGAGGTCTGGGCCCTTCTACATCAATTAGCAATCAAGAAAATGCCTCTACAGACATGCCCACAACCAATCTGATGCAGAAATTCTCCCTCTCATTAGGTATGTTTGGGTTTTTGTCAATTTGACAAAAAAAAAATTACATGTATAACACAAGCACTATTATAAGGGGAATCCCCAGAAGTTTGTGGGCCAGCTACACTGGTGTGTAGATCAAGGAACAAGAGACCCTCTCTCAAGGTAGAAGATGAGGGATCACAACCAAGGTTGTCATTTTATCTCAATGCACATGCTGTCGCATGTGTGCACCTGTACTCATACACCTGGTGATGTGCCATGGTCCAGTCCTGGGTGAAGGAAGGGCTTGAAGGTGGGTGGACACAAAAGTGATGAGGGAAGGACAAAATGATCAGACTCAGGACACCATTCAGTTTAGTTTCATGAGAGACAGGGCATAGAGGAAGCACATCTCCATATAGCCTGACCTGCTCTGACAAATTGTGTCCCTTGCAATCTCTATTTATACACAAAATCATATCCTCAGAAACCAATTATCAGTTACATAGCTTTAAGTTTTCCTTGGTTGCATAAGTATATGGAAACAAAAGAAACGAAGTGAGCAAATAACAAATTTCATAAGAACTAAAACAACTTTAAGATAAAATCAGTTTTCTTTTAACTCAAAGTTTCCTTCCTTATGATTGGTGTTATAAAGCCTCGAGGTAACAACAATGCTAGACAGGATGATTCTATGTGAGTTTGATTCTGTTTCAAGTTGAGATAGAATTAAGAGATCAAAAATAATTTCCTTCCAACTGTTACATTAAATTTATCTTCCTTCAAAAGTTCAATTTTTCTGACCCTTACTTGATCCTTCCTTTGCTTCCTCTATATTTGATATTTAAAATAAAACCATTATACTTTACTTAGATTTTAAAATATTGTGCAGCCTTTTTACTTAAAGGTGGTTTGCCCTTTTGTCTTTCTATAATATCAGAAAAGTCCTGGTCTGACAAGTTTGTTCAAAAAGGCAGGCAGTTCATTGAGCCAAAATGCTTGGCTCTGTGACTTTCTCGCGAACCCTTGTTTCAATACAATTTCTATCTTTTTTTAAATTTATTTATTTTTATATCAATCACAGGTTAGGTACTTTGCATCCCAGGCGTAGCCCCCTCCCTCATTCCCTCCCACCCTCCCACTCCCTCCCTCATCTCCCTTCTCTCCGCCCCCTCCAAGTCCACCAACAGGGGAGGACCTCCTCCCCTCCCAACCAACCCCAGCTTATACCTGTCTCCTCAGGGCTGGCTGCAATGTCCTCCCCAGGGATCTAGCCAGTCTGTCACTCCCTGGCTTCTATGGGGGAGGGTCAAAGAGTCAGCCATCAAGTTCATGACTGAAACAGTCCCTGTTTCCCTTGCTAATTTCTATCTTTTTTATAATCTTGTAAAGGATAGACTATCAGGGTTTCTGAACTTGCTTACTTTATCTTCAATAAGGAACACTCAGACAGGAGGTCTGTCAACAATAGCATGATCAAAATCTCTTCCTGCCCATACTAGTTCCTTGTTTCTGAAGCTGAACACGGAAGCCTAGTGATTTAGTTACAGTTTGTCAGCTATCAAAATTTCCCTAAGTTTTTCTTCCTTATTAAGTTTTCTCAAATCCTCTACAGAATGCCTCCTAATATCATTTATTAATGATCTAACAGTGAATCTAAATAGGTTCTATGGAAGACTCGGTTTTCTGCATACCTGTTTTTCCCAAGGAACCACCATTAGTTTTATTATTTTTAATTAACACTAGTTTTTGTTACATTATTCCATCTCTAGCCTTTGGAGAGAGGCCTTTAACAGTAAGAAATACCTACCATGGAGATAAAGGGTCAATCTAAGGCATCCAGGCACTGGAAATTTGTCAAGCATTGCATCCAGGACAACAGCAAAGATGATTGGTTGTCTGGGCACTAGAACTTTGTCAAGCAGTACCCCAAGAATGCTTGGCCTTGCCAGTGATGCATTCACACAACATGAGCTTGTACACACACACACACACACACACACACACACACACACACACACACACAAGCAAACACAGAGAGAGAGAGAATGCAAGGAGTACATCAATTAAAAAGTGAACTGACAGCGCAGCAAATCAGTGTGCAATGAGTTCAATGAGAGACACTGTTTTAAAAAAATGGAGTACAATACATGTAGGCATAAGAAAGTACACATTTATAGACACTCATACACAAACAATGAACGCTGGAGATATAGCTCAATTAAACAGTACTTCCCCAGGATACTCACTGCTCTGCTTCCAAGCAGACAGAAAGACATACAGACACACAGATAGAGAGAGACAGAGACACAGAGAGAAAGAAAATATCTTGGTGTTACCCTAACAAAGCAAGTGTAAGAACTGTATGAGAATAAAGAATACTTCAAATCTCTGAACAAAAAAATGGAAACAGATATTAGAAAATTGAAAGCTCTCTCATGCTCATAGATCAGTAGGCTCAATATAGCAAAAATGCCCATATTGCCAAAAGCAATCTAGAGATTCTAATGCATTGAATACCAAAATAATTCTTTACACACCTTAGACTGCATAGTAAACAACAATGCATACCTCCCAGGGTAATATTAAGTGAGAGTTATCAGGGAGATACCCACGAGCTCAACCAGTGGGTTTTGGTGTTGAGTATCTCTTTATGAGCTTGCTGACCACCCGTAGATCTTACGTGATAAACGTCTGTTCAAACATTTTTACATTTTTAGTTAGTGTGGAATGCTAAAATTTCTACATATATTCTAAAAAATAAATCCCTTATCTTTTAGAAGAGCTTCAAATATTCTTCCCTCATTCTATTCTCACTGTTTTTATTACCCAGAATCACAAAGGATTTGAAACTAGATATTTCTTGTCATATTATTTTAAAGGTCTCCTTGAATTTTCTCCTCCTTGTTTTTACCTACCAGTGTAATTATTTTAGTACTTACAGTTTCATGTCAAACCTGTGACCAATTTTGGTTTATTTTTGCAATGCATATTTTTTAGGCTTAGGGTTTGTAAATGCCCTTCCAACCCACTGACTAGAGGTAGAGGACAAAGAAGGTTATTAGCAAAAAGGAGTAATGGACCATTTTGGCTTTGCTCCTTAGAGCAATTCTACTCTTAGTTGTCCACTCTTTGTTGTCTAGATACCAGCAGCCCAGTCAAATAGCAAACAACAAAGAGCAACATGAATCAACAACAGCTGAATGATTCAGTACAAACAGCAAGACTTCACTGAATCAGCACAAATCAGCAGAAAACGGCCAGACTCAGCCAGAGTGCCATGAGAAGTTCTCTGGAACATTTCTCTCTGAGAAGTGAAGTGTAGAAAAACAAAACCAGCAAAGCAATGTGAACCTTCCAAAGTGTAATGATGCAAAAGCATTGTCTCTGTCTGTGGACTTCTATTTATTTGTCCTCTGAGTCCACACAAAGCTGTTTTATCAACTGGGAAAATATCATGCCGCTTGCATGAAATAGATTCCTGTAAAACAGCATTGTCTCACATGTCTGTTTTCAGTGGACAAAGATCATGTGCCCTCCTACGAATTTCTTTTCAGCTGAAGACAAACTAAAAACGTTTCCACATCCCACATTTGGGACCAAAACAAAAAACACACAGAAGAAAACAAAACTTTATCTACAGATATTGAAGGTTTAGGGTTAGTCTTTTACATGTGGGTTTCCAAATCTCTGACTTCATTTAATGAAGTCTATATTGTACTCTAGTCAGAAATCAATGGGACATAAAAATTCTATTCTAGACTGTCATTTCTACTCCACTAGTTTCTGCATATAGATTTGGGTAACTTTCACGCCGTCTCATGCTTATTTTAAAGACTACTTTGGTGGTGGTGGTGGGTTGAGCCTCTTCTTTTTACACATAGATTTCAGCATTACCTTGTCAAATTCTGCAAAACTGCAGAAATAAGCAAAAGATTATAGGATACTAAATTTTTCTAGAGACCTTGTATTCATAGATCAACTGGGGCATCATCAACTGTGATTTTAACAATATGACAATAACAGTGAGGTTTTTTTTTTCAGTTTTGTTCCCTTTTATTCAAGAGCACTTTCTGTATTTAGTGCCTTGCATTTTGTTATTGTTGTTGAGTTCATTTCAAACCATCTCTGGTTTATAAGTTATACATTGAATTTATGCTTCATGCAAGATCATCGGAGGCTACTAAAGAGAAATGTAATTCCCTTTTAATTTCAAGATTGTATTATATTTGTATATGAATGAATGTTTTTCAGCATGTATGCATGTACATCCTGTGCATGCCTGGTGCCTACAGAGGCCAGGAAAGGTTTTTCAGTTCCCTAGAACAGGAGTTACATATCGTTGTGTGTTGCTATGAGCTGTCTGAACAAAACCTGAGTCTATTTTAGGAGTAACACTTTCCCTACCCCACATTCTACATTTTAATCTTCAGTTGTCTTTCAGTGCCTTTAAATATCCAGTTTTATTTTAAATGGGGTCTGTCTTGGGAAGGTCTTTTAAATAGGTTCAGTCAACACTTTTATTTGAAATATTCTTATAGAACTATTTTCAGGTATTAAGAAATAATTAGGCATTAGTTCATATGAATATGGTAATTTTAATATTTTTGCAAAGAAGATGTTTTTTTTTCTTTTCCAGCTTTACATCATATAAACTTATAAGTGATGTAGTTCTTCAGGAATGGAAGCAATTAAAAGATTACAAAATCTGAGTTTGTGAATAAGCCCCAAAGATCACTCATCAGTGATAACATTTGTCAAAGTAAAAACTTTTTAATCTTGTGAATTTGGAAGAGGATATGAAAAACAAGTAAGTCATCATTACCTAGTTCATGACACATTCTAAGTCTGCCATCAATTGTTTCTTGTTCAGAGAGCATTCTTATCTTTAGTGACCTTTTAGTGAAAAGCAATCATGAAAGTGAAAACTAAATGATATGACTGTGTTCTTCTTACATGAAAAGAAAAAGATCACAGAAACGAAATTTCTTTAGAAATCAAGAGAAATTTAGAGGCCACATTTAGTCAACAATGAAAAATTCTTATATAATTGTCATTTTGTGATGTTGTTACCTTATTTTCTGGTAGCATTTAATTTTGGAATCATTATTACAAATTTCAGCATTATGGCATTATCATAGGAAGTCATCAGTTCAAAGGAAACACTAATTTATAGCAGCTTGTAAGCACATTAACTGTAATCACACAAAGACCCAGATGTGGTATCTGCAAGATGCTAAGTAAGGCTGATTTTCAGTATTATCCATAAATCACTGAACTATAATTTGTAAATGTTAACATTATTAAATGAGGTTGTTATTCCATGAGACACATAGTCTGAACAAAAAGAATTAATGTACTGTGATTATGATATGCTTTTTGGAATTGAAAATGCCAAGGATAATTTAGCAACTTTGTTAGAGGCCATTCTCGTGGTATTTTGTCAAGAATCTGGCTGTCTTATGTAATTTCCTAAGAAGTTAACTGAGGCTAAATTAAAGTTATTCTCTGATACTTTTTGGTAGAGGAATTTTCAAGCAACAGAATGTTGCTGTGACGTGGTTGTTACTGATAACAGTTCTGCAAATATACAATGAAAGCAGTAAATCTGACAAAAAGAAAAACAAAATGTACAGTTTGGAGAGAAAAAGAGCCCAACAAACTTATTGTTACAGCCAAGGCATGTGCTTTAAGACAAACCATAATCAGTTTGTGTGTTTGTCTGTTTTCAATTGAACTTTTTTCATACAATATATTCTAATCATACTTTCCCTTTCCTCTAATTTATCCCAGATGCGATCCACTTCCATATACATACAGATCCTTGCCCTTCCTTTTTTTTTCTCTCTCTCTCTCTCAAAAAAAAAAAACAAAAACATAAACATAAACGCTCACAAAAATTCACAACGCCCCACAAAATGAGAAACTAAAATATATGAGCAAAAAGCCAATAGAATAAAAAATGCCAAACAAATCAAAATGATACAAAATTTCTACACAAATGCCATTACTGTATTTTGTGTTGGATATCTACTTATGGATATGGTGTGCTTATCCTGAAATGGTTAATTGGTTAATGTACTCTGTGAGGCATCATTGGTTATGACTAATTATTCCTTTACAAGTGGGTACCAATTGCAGGTAGTTTCTATGCTATTGACATGAGATTATTTCTTCCTCTTAGTGCCAGAACCCTGTCTGGCTTGAATCAGTACAGGTCTCATGAGTGCTGCCACATTATCTATAAGCTATTATGTACATTTCGGATCTTATGTCTAGAGGAAACTGTATTTTTGGTATCCTCCTACCACCTCTGGCTCTTACAGTCTTTCTCCCCATCTCTTAACACGTCCCTGAGCCCTAAAGGGATGGTTTATTGAAGGCATCCCATTTAGGAACAAGTACTTGAAAGTCCTACTCTCTGTACATTGTCCAATTTTGGTATCTCTATTAGTTGCCATCTACCGCAGTTACCAATTTCTTTGGTGAGGGTGGAACAAGCCACGGATGTATGAGTATAGTAGAATGTCATAAAAAGTTATTTTATATTTATGTTCCCTTATCACAACAATAGTATTTGTTTTCTAGGCTTAGGGTCTATCCCGTCTCAGGTTCTTGGTCACCCTACCTGTGGCAGGCATGGGTTCTACCTCATGAAGTAGTCCTTATATCCAATTAGAGAGTAGTTGGTTACTCACACATTTCTGCCATTACTGCACAGGCATATCTCAAAAGCAGGTCACCAGTGCAGGTCACAAACTTTGTCACTAGGTTCTTGATAAATTTTCTTGCACAGTAGCATTACACTATAGTTGTTAAAATAATTAATACTATTAAGGGTGCAATGCGGTATTTATACCTTCGAAATAACTAATAGTTATGTCATTGAAATTACAGTCAATGAAATGTGAGGAAATATATGTCTGATACTATCAACCTAGTTAAAAAAATATGCCATACCCTACAAGAGGACATACTACTGGATGCATTTCTCAATACATATAATTTCTAAATGAAATCTTTTTTTTAGATGATTTTGGTTTTATTTTTTATTTTTTGTTATAAAACTTTCTTTTTTTAAATTTTTTTAAATTTATTTATTTTTAATCTCAATCACAGGTTAGGTACTTTGAATCCCAGGCATAGCCCCCTCCCTCATTCCCTCCTACCCTCCCACTTCCTCCCTCATCTCCCTCCTCCCCGCCACCTCCAAGTCCACCAACAGGGGAGGACCTCCT